>CAIGRP010115832.1:0-18051 GCA_903798385.1 Fraxinus cuspidata | reverse complement strand
TTTCTTGTTGTTATTATTGGTTTCTTGACTCTACACTAGTAAATCCATATAAAGGTTTGGCCATGGATACCTAAGGATGGTCATCCCGCATCTGATCAAATGCACTTCTGAATAAAATATTCACAGAGCTCCCATTATCTATGAGCATACGATTAAGACCAAATGTGGACAATTATTGCTCATGCCACTAATGCATCGCAATGGGGATATATGATTCTCTGTTCATCATCATTAAATATAATTGGAAGTGATACGATTTTATATTTACCTCGAATCCAGAAGTTTTCCAACGCAGGTGTTTTAATAGCTTGTGCATAATTCCTTTGTGCATTCATGGTCTCTCCTTGGTGGTTTGGAGCTTTTAAAGATGCATGTGGTGATCCTTCACACATTGGCCTTGTTCTTCGACCTCGTCCTCTTTCTTTTTAACCTATATAAGAGAGATTCTAATTCTTAGGAACTTCGCATTCTGATTCTCTTTGTTGGCTTTGCACTTTCGCCATTGTGAGTACTTCGGAGAATTCCTCTATTTCATGATCCCATTATGCGATTATTTTTGCAAAATTTTGGTTTGCAAATCTCCTTTAGCTTTTCTGTACGGCCTTATTTTTCAATTGTATCGTCGATTTGAATTTCATTTTGTATAAAGTTTTTACAAACTGATGATAAGTAGTTGAATTTTTGTTGCGAACATCTCTCAAGAAAGGCGTCTCCATCAGTAACTCGTTTCATAGGGCATCCTTAGCCTTCTCGTCAGATATAGTTTCACAAGCAATGAATTCGGTACTGAAATGTACGAAATAACTCTTAAGAGATTCTTCATCCTGTCTCATGTCATTTAACCTAGTGGCTAGTGCCTACCGTGGCCTACTTCTCGTAGATGCTTCTAGGAACGCCTGCTTCAATTGTGGTCAGGTTCTGATTGAGCCTAGTAGTATCTTACTATACCACCTTTTCGCCATTTGTCCCACGTCAAATAGAATGTTAGGCATTTAAGTTCAGGATCAGCCTTTTAAACCTCTTTTACGTCATGTGAGTCATATAATTCTCTTGAAACTCTTCATCTTCATCATAAATGATCTGCTTGCCTTGAAATGACTTGGACCGATAGGGTATATTAGATCATCCCTTCGTCTGTATTTCTCTATTTTGGGATGATGAAGTTATCTGGATCAAATCTCTTTGATTTCCTTTAAGATTTGCAGGCTTTCATCGTCTAGCTCATATGAACATTCCTCATAGAGAGAAACTGTATATGAGGACTTGATTAGGCTTTCCGCCCTCACATGTTTACGACAATAGCGTTGGTTATACCTTCTTCATGAAAGTTAACTTCTTCTGCTAGCCTATCATATCCACTGGATTTATTGATTTGACGATCCTGTAGTCGCTTACTAGGTAAACTATTGGAAGTATTTGTTATATGAATGTTTCGATTACTGCTATTTCCACAAAAAAAGCTTGTTGTCGTCGTCTCTATATTATTCTCACCAGATTTCATGTAGAAATTTACCTTTGGATTGCCTACTTTCGCACGTAACGGAGCATTCTCTGCAGTTAAGCTCTAAGACTTTCAACCATCCTTGAATGGTATTCGCAATAGAGGTTTTCTTTGTTGTCAACGACGATGGGTACAAGAGAGAACTATTTGTAGCTTTATCGATGTTTCCTCTCACTGCGAGTCCCAACTCCGATACGTTTACTTCCACCGATTCCACTTCTACTTGACTCATCTCTGCACAAATTTCTATGATCTTATTAAAAATAACAAGATTGTGGTTATCTCTGTACTAGATTTCCATAGAAACGACAATTTATTGGCTTCTAAAAGATGATCGACAAATTTCCCTCACTCGCTATTTTGCTGCTCAATGGGAGCAAGAAGGGAAATAGTTATTTGGGAAAAAGCTATTTCAAATTCAGCATAGCATTCTCCATCCCAAACAATCTATTTTTAAATTTTTATTCAGGCTTTGGGAGTAAATGAGTTAGTGACATGTGGTGGCCATTGAATGATTGATTTTTAACTGATTTTGTTATCGGTTTACGTTTTATCTGCATGCTTACATGCCATTTATTAATTGGTTATGAAGTCATGTTTTATACTTCTATTCACGTGTTGATAATGGTTTTTACCGATGTGGAATGATTTAACAGTTAGTCATTTTTGGTTGTGGGTTCTTGCACTTAACGGATGTTTGCTTCTTCCCAAAGTTTGCATACATTTTAATTACTTCAAAAAAGTTCGTGGGAATACAGGTTCGCCAATATTCGTTTACGAGTTTTTGTTATTGAACATTCTCCCTTTCCCCAGTTAAAAGAAATAGAAATTTTTCATAAAGCAATGCAGTGTGAAGGGCTCACAGTGTAAAATACCTCCCAATCAACTCCTCAACAGGAAGGCTTTTCAAAGCAATGAAGCATATGGGTACATATTTGTTCCCATACCATGCACGCACGTGCAGTCTCCTTAGCAATGGCAAGTCGATCACCTGTGATGGAAATGTTAATATGAATAAGCAACCAATGGGAAAGAACATCTTAAATAGATTCAAGATTGTGTTTTGGGTGTGATAAAAATATTCAACTGCATGTAATTATATTCACACTAACACCATGATGTATAGAGCACAGCAGATGGTCTCCGCAGTGTCATGTATTGAAGGATCAAACAGGGACAATAATCCAACCAACTGCCATGGACCCCCACCAGGGCTGTCTTTTGATACATCTGGCACTTATCTAAAAATATACAACATTGACTTCAATAACTGGCATAAGTTTTCAATTGGGAAAATATATAAATTGCCACATTTTTTCTCAATCCAAACCTTTCTTGCAGTTCCAATGAATTTATCAATAACATCATGAACCTTTTTCTTCATATCTTCCTTACAATTGCAGAGAGCCAAAATCCGATCCCAAGGAGGAGGAAAAGAAAAAAAGGCTGGTTCGTTTGACTACTACATGTTCACAAAGCATGACGCCGAGAAATCTAGAATTAGAAAGAGTACATGTAGGAGGGTTCCCTTTCTAGCTTGATCGTCTGCCAATTCTTGAAGCTGTAAGCACAAGCCAAAAGACAAATATTGTTTGCAGGGATGAATATGATCCTCAAAGCAACAAGTATGTCTATCAAACATTCTTGCGCTGGTAAAAAATGCAAATGATATGAAAGCCAAGTAAACAAGAAATTGTGAACACAAGCATTTCCCAAATAGTATTTCTATTGTGAACTTCAGTAGATCCTACCAAAAATAAAATATTAGATAAAATCATTAAACAACTTGATCGTGATCACCTGTCCTATAAATTTGTCCTATTAAGGGATAGAATCACACATCAAATAAAAATGTAAACATATTGCGGGGGCATGTTAAGGGAGAAAATCTCACATTGAATAAAAATGTAAACATAAACCAATTTATAAATGATTGAGTTACTCCTCTTAATAATGTTGATCTTTTAAAATGGAACTCCAATTCTTAACATGTCCTCCACCAAATGCGCTTAAGATCAATGTTTTGCTAAAATTTAGATATTATCATATTAAACATCGATCTGCATTCTATGTTGCATTATGACTGTGATTCTGCTGCACTGCAAGATCCTATATAGCATATTAAAGAAGAACATAACAAATACAAAGCAAATATCAGGGATGCAATCCTCCTAATGAAGTGCAAATGTGCAGATACGATTCAGAAACACAAAATTAAGAACAGAAAAAAAAAAAGTTCACAAATAATACGAGGCGGCAAGAACATAATAAGAAATGGTTTAACTTATAAAATATACATAAATTCACCATAAAAAGATAAATGAAACGATAATAAACAGAGATTTACACACATAAATAAGGTTATTTATTTTTGAAAAGGGAGATTAGAAATCAAATTATTGTACGACACAAGTCGGAGATTGAAGCCTATAGTATAATTTTGCGTAAACTGACAAAAAAACCCTTTCCACACTGCAGCCGAAAGGCGCTAACTTGTACTATTCTAGGTTTAGTTTTGAGCAATCTTAACTAATACGTGCACACCAAAGAGACACCTGAGAAGAAAAAACCAAAAATGGCTCTATTTCGACTTGACAAATAAAAAGTTTCATCAAATGAATTTCCAACTCTTGCAGGAGCGACGATGTGTCTGAGGGTACATTTCTTAGTTCAAACCAGCATTCTCGAGTTGCAGTAAAATATAGACCCACAAAGCCAACAAACCTCATCATCATTTCTCAGAGGTTATTGTCTGCTCATTCTCCAGTGGACAGCAAGTTTAACTAACAAGTAGAAAATCATCTAGAACTGAGTTTGAAATGCAACTAGCCACTTTTTCCTGCTCGAAGAAGGTCTGAAATCTCTGAGAAAGTCATAAATTTTTCTTTTTCTATCCTATAAAAGGGATAGAAATCCTGCTCCGTCTATAAGTTGTATTCCTGATCTTTTCTTTCCCTTCAAGAGTACAAGATCCTGCACTGAAGTTAGAAAGCGGAAGCATAAGAATTGCAACATCGCCGTGGAGTATAGTATTTACATTTAGACAACAATAACTCCGAAACAATTGAAACTTTGACTATTAAGTACGGGAGAAGTCATACTTGTAATTAGATGCCGATGTTTTTAAATTACTCTTGACCACATGGGTGCACAATCTAGCCTCACTACTTATTCTCAAATGGCTTCCTCATGCTTCCCACCGCGTTTACACATAAAACATTCCTAGCTGGAGAAAGATACAGAGTTTAGTAACTACTGTTTGCAAAAAATCAATAAATGACTACTTAGAGCATGTTTAGCTACGGTTCAATAAATTAAATTTATTTTAAGTTACATTTTGTATCCTAACTTACTTATATACCTAACAATATTTATCAATTTTATGTACAGAAAGGTAACTTCTGCGAAAGTAACTTTATGTAGTACTTGCTTTTCCAATTTTCACTACCAACTACAAATTAAGCCCCTATTTGTTTGGCATTTTAAGTAAAATTGTGACTGTTGGGGAGGGGTTCAATTGCCATTTTTGACCAACCTCTCTCAATTGGGACCCACAAATTTTAAAAAAAAGGGTCCAAAAAATCATTTTTATGTTAAAATAATGTCAAACAAACAAGGGCNTAAAATTGTGACTGTTGGGGAGGGGTTCAATTGCCATTTTTGACCAACCTCTCTCAATTGGGACCCACAAATTTAAAAAAAAAGGGTCCAAAAAATCATTTTTATGTTAAAATAATGTCAAACAAACAAGGGCTAAGTCTTATTTCCAATAAATTTGAGATCCTTATAGCTGACCAATTTAGAGCAACAAGATCGTTATCAACTATTAGTGACCAAGAATTATGGTCTAAACCCCCCACCCTTTTCCAACTTTTACCGAAAAAAAAAAAAAAAAAAATTTAGTTGTTTTAGAACGGAGTAACTTAAATTTACATAAGCTTAGCCAAAAATGCAAGCACTATCCATCTCCTTAGTTTTTTCGAACATGAGACCGTCTGAAATATTGTTCACTAGTTTTGGACAGATTCGAGCATATAGTTCTCACCACAAAAGAGGAATGACTGGTCAATTTCGGGATCGTAGTTTCGACCCCTAATAGGAGTATATTGATGGTAAGGAACATACCCCCCAGTTTTGTCCTGCGACATAACTGCAATCCAAATCAGCTAACAAGCATCAAAAAATTAGAGTTTTCATAAATATTTACAATAGATATTAGCCAGTTTTAGGACATCAAACCTCAAGACAAATGTTGAGAGTTGGCACTCCCAAGCATTTAATCCTCGCTGCTTCAGCCCTTTTCCAGTATTGTGGATGTCTTCAAGCAAGTGTTTTGTGATGTTGAGAATTGGCATCCAACCACACCCTCCCCCCCGTCCTCCCAGCATAACCTATTTTTCAATCTTGAAAATTCTAAAAAGCTTCAAACCAATAAATATTATATACACGCTTCAAAAATGTTAGATCCTGAATAGTATTAACATGTTGTTTTGTGATGAGATTACATGTTGTTTTGTGATTAATTTGTATGTTCCTTCTCAAATAATTTTCGAAGGTGAGATGTCATTTTTTTTATTTTTTTTATTTTGCCCTGAGCTTCACAGAGCTCTTCAATTTTCAGCTACCATAAAAAAACTCAGTTTCGTCATACTTTCATTTTAAAGACCTAGCACTACTAAAGGGAAAAGAAAAGAGCAAATAAGCTGAAACACGGTCCATATTAAGGGGGACAGATTTTTACACTGGTGAAGATAAACATAGTGTTGTGCAGGCATTCGTCACAATTGGTGACTAATCTGCAAATTTAGGAAATAAAATCTTCTCCTATTCTATACAACTACTATTCATTTATACCAGTTGTATTGAAAGACAGTAATCTTGTGCAGGCATTCGTCACAATTGGTGACTAATCTGCAAATTTAGGAAATAAAATCTTCTCCTATTCTATACAACTACTATTCATTTACACCAGTTGTATTGAAAGACAGCAAAAATGAACTGTGAACTTCACATGAGAACAATACAAAGATGCGTTTCGGGTGGAATGGCAGAACTCCTCCTGTGTAGTTTTGTCTGTAGGAACCCTCCGTCAGAAAATGGAAATTATAGAAAATTATTTGCTGTGTTATCAAGACATATAGAAAATGGAAATTATATAGTAAATTATTAGCTGTGTTATCAAGACTTATAGAGTAGAAGGAATACAGTAAGGGTTTTATTGTCAAGAATTTGTACCTATGGACAAAAGAATGAAAAACGAGGGATGGTCGTCGATCATTTTTGTTTTCTACAATCTTAGGAATTTCATGCAGTAAAGAATCTGATGCCCATCATCGAATGTTGTTCAAGTGAGCAAATGGCTCTGAGTTTGTCTTGGGTGCAGGTTTTGCCACTTCAGGTGTCCCAAAAACATTCCAGAACCTCAGAGTTTCATCTCCTGCAGCTGATGCAACAGTGCATCCATCCGGGCTCTAAAAATCAGACAACCACAAGAAAAGGATCAGATTTTAGATTTTCAAAGATGGTAGAGTAGTTACATTACTCTTCGAATAAGATATAAGTCGTTACCTGAACCATAAAAAGAACTCTCGATGTATGCCCAGTGAGCTCGGCTGTTTTCACCATGGAGGGGTATTTCCAGAGAGTGAGCTGATTCTGAGTAAATCCGTGAGAGCTAAGCAATTCACGCTCATTTTTATTCCACAATAAAGCACAAACCTGTGAACCTGTGTCAACTGAGTTCAAGCACACACCAGTATGCGTGTTCCAGAATTTTATGCACCGGTCACCTCCACCTCCACCCGAGGCAAGTAAATTACCCTGGAAAGGACACCAGGCAAGTGCCTTGACAGCAGCAGTATGCTCCTCGAACCTGTGAAGCCACTGTGTTGGAGAATTAGACGAAGCCATGGATCTGTCCCATACATGGAGCAGATTATCATTTCCGCCACTTGCTAACTGCTGACCGGAGGCTGACCACTTAAGGCCACAAACTTCTTGATGATGTCCTCTATAAGTTTCAACAATGTGTGCCCTCACTCTAACATCATTGTTAATGATCTGACCATCCATGCCTCCAGTAGTCAAAATATGATTGTTCCAGTCCAAAGCACCAACTCGTGACCCATGGCCACCTCTCAAAGTTCTCAGCTGCAGGAGAAACATATACACAAAATAAGAAGTTTATACAATATTAAGATATATTAACCTAATTGTAGTAACTGTACAGCTGGTCAACTGGATTGGACAAAATAGACCAGAGCTCCTAGCTAGATTTGAGTCTGAGTCCAATCCTGTATAACTGATCAGAAAATATTAGAGGATACACACCAGTCTATTGGCTGTTGAATCCCATAGCTGAACTTCCGAGTTGTTCAGGCCAACAGCAATGTAACGTCCATCCGGAGCCCATCTGACACTGGTCACAGGGCCATTTTCTTCATCAATTGTGACGAGTTCTGATGTAGCTCCATTAGATGCATCCCACATGTACACCGTGTTTCCAAGAGCAATCGAGAGAACGTTGCTGCTGCCCCAATCTAATAGGTTCAAATAGTAATCATCCACAATATCAGGGGCATCTAAAGTCCTCTCGGAAGTCTGCATAAATATACAAATTATGATTTTCTTAGAAAACATTCATGTTAAAGAAAATTCTATCATCCAATGGGGATGAACACCACAAAACAATAGAAACAACACCAACCTGGGGAATATGCCGACGGGGTTTTGAGGGTTTGGCCTGGTGAGCAGCAGCTGATGCAAACTCATTCGGAATTGTCTCTGTGAGGGTAGGCGGCTTGTTTTTGAAAGCAAGAATCCTTGTCCTATTCATATTCAAGGCTTCAGCGAGCTGTTTCCTGTACGCCTCTCTGGATGGTGAAGAGATCGCTGCAGGATTTTCCTTACCTTTCCTCGCTTCTGTAAGCATGTAATGTGCATAGTCAAAGTCCATCGCCGACCTATTTGGTATAAACCGATCCAACTGCAGGAACCAAAACCATCATATTGTTAAGATACACATTTTAGTTCATTTAACATTAACATAAACAAATTCTAAAATTTCAATTTAAACCCCAGAAGACAGATATTTCAGATGCTGATTTAAACTTAAATTGAAAATTTATCAAACTATTTCAAACCGTAACTTTTAATAAATCATATTCAAAATAATGATTGTAAAACAAAAAAAGTCCACCTACTTTATAGAATAGAATCGAAAATCATAAAAACATAATTGCAGATAGTGTGGGACTTGAAAGCAGAATTGAAAATATATTACTAATTTCATTTTCAATACCTCTTATATTTGTAGACTATTTCAAAAAAAGAATATGCAAAACCGACGTTGTAAGACAAAGAAAATTCCACCCCATTTGTCAAATTTAATAAAAAATCATTAAATGTAATTGAAAAAACATAACCAATTTCAAGTTAATTTTTCTCTCCTTTTCTCCCAATTCCAATAAATTTCTTCTTAACACTGATATCGGTGAGAAAATCTTAAACTATACAAGAATATTAAAGACCGTAAAACAACCACATACATTCTCTCGAGAACTTCGTCTATGAAGGAGCGGTTCCGGGCTTTGCGATTGAGTCTTGTTAGAAGATGCATATGAATTAACAATTCCTGTTTCCATTATGTTAGTACAAAAAAAATACACAAACAACAAAAGATATATGTATACAACAAGTGTGTATATATGCAATTATATTTTATACAAATAATAGAGAAAGATAGCGAGAAATAGAAATCCCTGCAAAAAACAAATGAAACAAGAGAAATGAAGCCTGCAAAAGAGACGATTATAAAACGACCGAAATCTGAATTAAAGCGTATAAACAATCAAGAAATTGAATTTAGATTAGAAAGCGGTTGCAAGAGCGGATTCAGAGCGATTGCTAGTTTCGAGTTGAACCCGAGAGTGTCCTGTGTAATGAGATTGTTTTGATTAGAGGTTTATCGGGCAACTATATATATTTCTCGATTAGGTTTTGTTGGTGGGGATCTTGATTAGGGTTCGGTGGTTCAAACGGCCAATGGATTTGGGCGTCGGGGATTAACGGCTATATTCCGGAAAGAGCCGTTGAAAATTGTTTGGACGGAATTGCCCCTGAGAAAATTGAGTTTTCTACGATGGCTTCCTGTTACCCCCCAAAAAGTGAAAATTACCCTCACCCATATGTTTTAACTTTTAATTTCAAAAATAAAGTTTAAGCTTCCGTTTGTTCCACATTTTTACTTTCACCTCACACTTCCCTTGAATTGTACACTCCAACGGTACAATTTCTTATTCTCCTTCTTAGAATAATGCTGTTCAAACAGAGGCTAAAAGTTTTTTGTACAAAAATTAAGTGATAATTCAATTTTTTAATATTAAATAATAATATTTTAAAATTAAGGGCTTGTTTGAGCCCATTTTTATTTTTATTTTTTCAAAAAAGCATTTTACAATAGTGTTATGATGGAAAATTACGTAGTTAAAAAATAAGAAAAAATTTTAATTTTCGTGTAATATTATTTTATTGAAAAATGTGTAATTAAAATGAGGTCTAATCACTATTCAAAAATTCATTTTGATGAAAAAAATGAAGCTCAAACAAAGGCTAAATTAATCTACATGCACACTCCACCCATCCACCCCACCGATTTTACTCCCAAACTATAAATCATTTTCCTCTTTCTTTTCTCTAGCGTCTCCCTTCTCTCTCCTTTAACCTCTCTATTCTCTCTCTCTCTCTCTATATCCTCTCCTTCTCACTTCATTATGGAACCAATGCTCAGAGTAGTGAGCACCGCTTTGCAGCGCTCAGGCTTCTGCTTTTGGTGCTTGGCCAACAAGGATGGTGTTGTGATGTCGATTGTAGAAACGAGCGGTAGATTGGGTTCTTGTCGGCTAGGTGTGCAATTGGAGCAGCTGACGACGTGTTTGCTTTACCTTAGGGAAGTGGTGGGATTGTAGAAAATTTGGGTTGGTGAAGTTGGTAGGTGGTCAGGCATGTAGTCGATGAAGGAGCTCGACGAAGTTGACAATCCGGTGACGGTAGTGGGTGTCGGTAATGCAATGGTACGTCGGAGAGATTGCTTCTAAAATTTTGGAAATGGGAAGGGATATGGATAGGTTTTGGGTGTGTTAGGTTGAATCGTGGGTGGTGGGTGGTGCAGGTGGATTGGAGTATTTGTGATTAATTATTTAGGTGATTCAATCCACTAAAATGATTAATTAGTGATCAATAAATAACACATGATCTAAAAAATGTGAGATTGTGACTAAATTTATAATCGTAACTCACAATTTGTTAAGTTGTTACCAATTAATTTGATAATTTGTGGTTGAGAAATATCTTGTAACTAATTAATTTAATAATTTGTGATCGTCAAATAAGTTGTTACCTATAAAATTTATGGTTGTGACCGAGACATAATACATGATCCATTAATTTGATAATTTATGATCAATAAATAATTTATGATTTGTAAAATTTGTGATTTGTGATCGAGAAATAATGCATGGCCAATTAATTTGATAATTTGAATTAAGATACTCTCATCAATTTTGTTTTAGACATTATTTAGAGATGGTAACAGAGTAGCTTGTCCCATTCATGAGTCGAGCTAGTTCAGGAGCTAAGCTAGCGAGTAAATTTTTTTCTTTTACATATTAGTTCGACTTATTTATTTATTTATTTTTTAACTCCAATCCTAATTCGCCCCTGCCAACAAGTAAATCGTGCATGCTAGCTCGCACAAGCTGGCACTAGTTGCTCTTATTTTGGCTTGCGCGTTGAGCTAGGCGAGCCAGCATATAGGTAGCATTCATTGCTTTTTTCAACCGTGCAGTGTCGTTATTGATAAATGATAAATCCCAATATCAATCTATCATTTTTTATATAAATTGCAATTTTTTTATTTTTTATTTTCACAAATTCAAGTCTAGAAGTAGGCCTTGTTTGGGAACCAAATTTCATTACAATTTGCTTTTATTTTTCAACATTCTCTTCTCTAAAATCTACGTCACTCTAAATTATTTATGTTTACAATTTTGCAGTTATTATCACTCTTTTGATTTTTCAATTTCTCTGAAGAATACTTTTTACAACTGTTTATATTTTTGGTGTATTATTTTACCTAATTTACACAATTGTAAGCTCATCATCATTTTCACGTAACAGAGATAGTGTGTCTAGTTTCTTGTCAGTTTTTCAAGAACTGACGAAAAGGTTAGTTATGTTATCGCGTTCGGTGAGATGAAAGAAGAATTATTCTTTTGAAATTATGAATGTAGTATTTCTTGAATTTTTGATATTATGTATTTTGTTATAGTAATCAATATGTACATTTAGTAATATTATATTTTTGGTTAAAAAGTTATTTGCTAGTAAGTACATTGCAAGGGATGAACCTACTTGTCACATTGCACAATGCACATTCCATAACGGTTTATATGATTAATAAATTTTTTAGTGTATCTTGTACAAGATGTGTGGTTAACAATGCGAGTTAATTTTTTTCGTTTTGGCAAGGCATTTAGATATAATTATTTTGTTAAGAATTTACCGCCAATGATGAAATCTGGTACGCATATATTAGAAGGTATTTTTTAGGAAATTGGGAAATGTGAAATCGTAAATATGGAGAAGTAAACACCGTTTTCACTGTACTTTCCTCGTACTCTCCAAAATAGTATTGATAGAATTCAATTTAATTTTTTCCACTTATAGTTTGAACGAAATAATAATAGTGTATGAACGTTGATTCGTTACCTAAATGATACAACTACTTTTGTATAATCAATTTCGAAATTACGTTTGGACTGATGATGAGTGTAATATATGCATTTTGTTTTATAACTTTTCAAACATATTTTCATCTTCTATAAAATGTAAATCCCATTTACTCAATTTAAATTCTCTTATATTCTATTTATCAAATATTTCTTTAACTTTCTTAATTACAGTGCAAGGGTGAGAATTCTCCGTTATCCTAAGTATGTGTCGCGATGTAATACACTTTTAAAACCATTTTTCATCGTGTATCTCAAATTGCATTGGGCTCAACATTGCTTTTAGTTATTTAAAATAACTTTAATTTGACATTCAATACAAATACATCCTCGTTACGATGAAGAAATGTAGAATTGTGACTTGTACTCTAGTTCGAATTGCATAAATTTTGATAGTCCATGAATGACTAATTAAGGGGTGAATTGGATTTTAAAAGCTTTTTCAAAAATTAATCTTGAATCAAGCAAGCTAAGAACGAGTAGGTCAATCAAATAATAAGCTCAACCAAAATAACGATAAGTAAAAGAAAATGGATGATGCAAGCGATATAATTGTGGAGGTTCGATCCAAACCAAAGATCTACGTTCTCAGTTATCAAACTCTCCGTCACGAGCAATGCTTATTCACTATATTGATTGACTTATTGTACAATCACAACCTTTACAATGCTTTTGGTGATTTCCAAACAAGAAGCACCAATGACCCACTATATTGAGCTTTCAAAGGGCCTTAATATGACCCCACAAGTTTAAATGAATGATTTTACAATGGAATTTCTCTCTTATTAAATAATACAAATAAATTAGGTACCAAAAGGGACCACCACTTCAATGAATAGCAATGAATAATAGCTCAAATGTTATGTGAAAAACTTTGATGAATATGATAATTAAAAATTTGATTCAATCTCAAAATCTTTCAATATAAAGATGATGAAGAAATAAATTCAATGTAAATTCAAAAGATTTGCTCAAAGTATTTCTCTTTTTACTAAATTATAGGAATAAATTAAGTGTCAAAAGAGACTAACACTTCAATGAGTGGCAATAAATAACACTATAAGCGTTAGATGAGAAAACTTTGATTAATATGATGATTTCAAAGTTTGAATCAATAAAAAAATTTCAATATGAAGAAGTGGAAAATATAAATGCATTGTAAGTTTAAGGATTTTCTCAAAATATTTCTCTCTTTAATGCACTTAATACGATATTTTAAAAGTTTGAATCAATCAAAAAAATTCAATACGAAGAAGTAGAAGATATAAATGCACTGTAAGTTTAAGGTTTTTTTTCAAAATATTTCTCTCTTTAATGCACTTAAAAGAACTTACATTGAATGCAAAATGAAAACATATTTGGCCCCGTTTGAGCCACATTATTTTTTCATTCTCATTCTTTTACTCATTTTCAACCACACATTTTTTAATAAAATAATATTTTCCATCACATCAATAATTCTTCCTTCTTTTTCAACCACATATTTTTTATCACATTAAACAAAAAAAATGCATTCTTTGAGAAAAAATGTGCACCAAACAGGGGCTTATATAGAAAAACTTGTAAAACTTTATGGGAGTTCGGATGAGGGGTCCAGTCGACCACCACAAGTCCGAATAATCAAAATATAGCTGTTGGACAAAAAATTCAGAAGTCAAAATGGTCAAATGACCGTTGGGATCTTCGGTCGATCGAAGGGTCCAATCAGTCAATCGTCGTCCGTCCAATTTTTCTCATTTTGGTCCCGTTTAATCCGATTCGAATGTTTTTAAAAATGTGAACTTTTGGAAGTGCTTTTAAATAGTTTTTCAAAGTAGGTAATATTTTAAAGATATGGTCTAAGTTCAAATATTATTTTTGAAAATCAATCTTTCTTTTAATCTAGACATTTAATGCAAATGATAATCAAAATAACTTTTAGTGCATATAATAGTTTTTGAACTTTAATTATTAATTACTAATGATTAAAGCATTAGTACCTTTACATTTGAACTAAAAAGTCTAGTTTTTTGTTTTTTGTTTTTTTTTTAATCTTTCTTTGAAGTTGGCTCTTAGACTCTTGTCTTGATCTTTCTTAAATATTTGACTTTTAAGTACTTGTCTTGAAAGCTTGATTTTGATCTTGATCTTGATCTTTTTTGTAAGTCCGATTTGTAATAATGATCTTGATTATGATCGTTTGACAACAGTCGATCAATTTATTGTTAAATGCTTGAAGACTATAATCATTTAAATTAATTGTTAGCAAACACGATTAACTTGTTTATTATGATCAAAATTATAATATCAAAGTCCACCATAGGTCAACAAGTTTAACTTTTCTTGAGTTTGATGTACGAAATAACATGTTTCGATCACCAATATGGAACAAAACATTAACAGAGACTCACTTCTTTTGTATACTTCAATGGTGGAATACACTTCAGTATTGATATATGGTATCATACAATATAGCCCTTGACTAGTTCACAGCACTTGCAATTTATCAATACTTAAAAACATAAAATCCATCATGAGAGACCAAATGTTAGATAGAGATGAATCATATGGTATAAACAATATAGCGATCTGAATAGAAGTACTATTTTGTGTCAACCAAAGGCTTCAAGAATATAAATTTGTCGTTCCGACATCTTCACGCAGCGCGAAATAAGAAATTCAAACGAAAACATTAAGAACACTAAAACAAAAATTCACCAGATAATGAAAATTAAACTCACGAAATTTAATTATTTCAAGATGCTCCAAAAATGAAGAATGAATCATTTCACTACAATATAAATTAGCCAAAGAATTAGGCGTCACGTGTCGCGATTTCCCATCGTCAATATAATTCAATTTTTTTTTCGCCTATCAACATTTTCCCCACACACAACTCCGTCCTCTTTCTGTATTTTCTCACTCAACCAACCATACCTCTTTACTCCTCTATTCCCCCCATTCCCCTACAGTGACGTGAAAGATTTCTTCTTTCTTCTTCTATCTTTTGAATTTTTTTTCTCCATACGTTCTTCTCTATATATGCTTATTTTAATTTTGTCAAGAAATTTTCGTTTGACCATCCCAAGACTTTTTTTTTTTTTTTGCAGGGTTCGAAGTTTTCGTTGTCTGATATATGAAATTGAGAAAGAGGTTGCTCAAAATAATGATTGAAATAAGGTATTTTCGTAAATAATGTCAATTTTTGCTATGAATTTGGGTATGGTAGTTGGGTTTGTTATTTGTCAGTTCCTTGAGGTTTGATTTAATTTGGTTTTCGTATTTCTTTGTATCATTATATTATTCCAATACTTTTTGTTTTTCTTAATTCGATATTTCTCTTATTGTTTTTTGTTCTGATTGTTAGATAATGTTTGTCTGATTCATTATGAGATATACAGATATGGGATCAAGCAATATTGTGCAGGGAAAATGTTTGATATGGGTTTATAGTAATCAATTTTGCTACTTTAATAATCAGTTTTGCTATGAGTTTATATAGTAGTTTATTTTTACAACATATTGAATTTGTTATTATATAGCACTATTTAAACAAAATCTCCCCGCTGCGTGGACCGTCGCGCCAGCACAGAGAAAACTTCGAAAAAACTTCCGTGTTGCGCGGAGGTTTTCTCTGTGTTGCACGGAGGACCGTGTTCGTGTGCAACACGGAGAAAACCTCGCCGCACTGACAGATTTTCTCCGTGAAGCACGGAGAAAACCTCCACGCAGTACGGTTCCCCATGTTGCATAGATCGTCAACATCTTTTTTTTTCACGCAACCACCTCATCCATTTTCACACGCAATGGGGGAGACTGGTAAATGCTGGGAAAGGAAAAAAAATTCCTCCGTACGCGCATGGAGACATTCATTTTTTTTTAAAACATATTTAAACAGTAAGATACATTTTCTTTTATTACAATTTTTCCTATTCTCAAATTTGAATCAAGATAATATATATTTTTTAAAACATAAAACATATTGTCATATATCCTCAAATTGGTTTCTATTTATATATTGAGTTTGTAAATATAATTTGTATGTCGAGACTTATTCTTTATTTTGTTACGTACTTATTTTTAACAATATCCAATTAACGTGCAACGCACGCTTACCCCCACTAGTATTTATGAAAGTTTACATGAAAATCTAGTTTAAAATAACTAAAATTGAAAAGAATTTGAAATAAACTAAATGATAAAAATAGCACTAAAACATTAAAAATAGTTTCTTGAGTTCTAAATGAACTCGAATGGCTAAAATCCATGATAGTCCTCTTTTCGAAAAGGTATTATAGACTCAAATTGGAGCTCAAACGTCAAATCACAACTTTACCTTTTTTTTCCTTTTCGATCCAACTCTTCCTCAATCATTCAGTCATATATTCTACATTACATCTTTTACGTAAACCGTGAAGGTAGAATTGTAATTATGTTTTAGTTTTTAATTGTTATTATTTTGTATTTATTTTAAAAAATTGTGCACAAAATATTAGTTTGTGTATAATTTTAAATCTGTTTGCATACTGTAATCGGTCACAAGCCCGAATAAAGGAGAAGTCTTTTCTACAAAATTATAATTTTTTTTTATATTTACACTTTTCTTACAAATTTACGTCTTTATTGTACTTTTAGAATAAAAAGTGAAAGAAAATGATGAGTCCCGAGTAACTCATGAGGTGAGCTTGTAGGGAAGTCGAGCTCAAGTTTCTTGAGACAAGCTGGCTCGGCTTGCCCGATAATAGACAAGTCGAGCAATTTAACTCATCTCATTTAACAATTTTAGCATTGATAGTTTTGTAAGTTGACAACTTGTTATAGCAAGTACTAGACTTTTGAAGGAAAGATGTCTTAAGTTAGCAAGAATTACAGTATAGTTCATTGTTCGTTTCTAAGGGCCCATTTAGCATAACTTTTGCTTTTACTTTGCTTTTACTTTTAGTAGAATAGCTTTCGGAGAAAAGCCACCCTAATTTTTGTTTGAAAATTAATTTTTTTTAAAAAAAATCTATTTTATAAGTGCTTTTAGAGGAAACAACATTGAACTATCTTCCTCTAAAATCTCTTTTGAATTGAAGTACTTTCATAAAATTAGTCAAATTGATAAAAAAAACTATTTTTGAATTTTAAAATATCATTTTGACTTTTTAAAGTGATGTCAAACATGTCATAAATTTGATTGTACAAAACCTTCTGTCTATCTCACAACTGAGTTAAAACTATGAGTCGAAAATAAAGGTAACACTTGGGTCTCGTGTCGGAGTTCTCTTTGTGATTCTGAATGGCTAGGCTTAACAAGTGAGATGATTATTCTTTTAGGGTAGCATAAATAAACAATAACGTAGAGTTTGTAGAATTGATCTTAATAGTATATATAATAATGTATTTGTCATTATTGATAGTCCAATAAAATGTTATTAACTAATAAGTTCAATTAAATACAGGAACATGTGATTTGGACTAATCATTCAATGTATTCTAGACATGATGTTTGTTTTCAGCGATAACAAATATCAACTCTCTTATAGGAAACATTTTATTTTTTAGATAAATAACTTTTTGCGAATAAAAGGGTCCGTATAATTGTGAAACTATTTATATTCCAAATTTCTAGTTAATTTTTTAACGAAATTTAAGAATTCTTAATTTTTTAGGTTAATAAATACTGAAACATGTGATTTGGACTAATCATTCAATGTTATCTAAACATGATGTTTGTTTTCAGTCATAACAAAAAGCAATACTCCTATAGGAAACACTATATTTTTTTAGATAAATAACTTT
>CAIGRP010115828.1:0-11386 GCA_903798385.1 Fraxinus cuspidata | reverse complement strand
TAGTTTAGTAATTCACACTTGTATCATAGTTGATTTAATTCTACTTAATACTATGTAAATATAAATCAAATTAAATAAATATCCGTGGGAACGATGCTCGGACTAAAAAAAATCCACTTTATTATTTGTTAACGAATCGTACACTTGCGGTGATTTTAATTCGAAATATATTTTTGTGAACATAAAACATGCCCGCGATGCAATTGATCGTGCTATATAATCTTCACATTTCCTTTAGACCACTTGTACGATCATCCAACATTAAAAAGGCACCCCGCTTACGCTTGGATTGAAATATAAGCAAAAACACTATCTTCATAAACAAAATTTAAGCATCACGAGAATTCATTTGTGCCATCAAAACAAGAAGATACATTAACTACATTCCATAACATTAGCTATCTATAATCAATTTTAACCTAGGAATATACAAAATATTGCGAGTGTACTGCCTGCTAAGGGGCGAATATATAATAATTTTTGAAGGCACAACATAAATTAGTAAAAATCGAATAAGAGTCTCATTCTATAGTTCTTATCCTACTTTGCGCGAGACTTTTTGAACCCATCGCTGCGTAGCAGTGTCTCAGCGATCGGTCTTCGCAAAACGCCCTTTAATTCTTGTTCGACTCTCTGCCCGTACTTTCCTTGACTCATACCTGATGTGCTTATCAAACCTGTTCTTCCAGAAACAAAATGTCATAGTTTAAACCGTTGTACACAACTCCAACCGACGAAAAATGGAGAACAACAAAATCTTCATGAAAACATTAACTACAGATAATTTTGTTTTTTATGTCCAGTTCCTGTTCCGTTCTCGTAAACGTATTCAGTAAAAAAGATTTATTGTACGGATGTGATTTCCAAGAATTTTTTGGATTATGCTGGAGGCAGTCTCGAGTAAACCTAAAAGCCATTATTTCCTCAAGAAAATTGGGATGAAAATCTTGGAAAGTATAGAAGAAAACACGGAAGCCAAGAAAGGTTATAAAAGAGTTAAATGCAAAGCAATTGTTAAGTTATACAAAAACTTAGTTAGGAATGTGGGAGTAAAGTTTATAGACTAACCAAAGTCAAATTATTAAAAAAAAAAAAAGGAGAGACCTTACACGTGTGTCAAGGCATTGACGACGAGAACTCGAGAAATATTTCTAAGGACATAGTTGCACACATTGTTTCAGTGAAAGGGATTAAAAGGGGAATCAATTCTGTGGAGAAAATAAATTGAAAAAGAATGATTCGAAAATAATCAGGATAATGTTGAGTATATCGTGTAATATTCAGACAATGAAAAAATATTAGCATAGAGGTAGTGAAATTAAAGCCAAGTAATACCCAAATGTAAACATTTTTTATACTTGATCACGAAAAAGATATCAGTCAAGGGATATTCATGAAAGCAAATTATGATGGTTCGGGTCATTCAACCAAGAGTTAAAGAAAGATGGTCTAGATTATGACAAGTAGACCAAGTAACATTACCTCCTAATTTTCCTTTTTTCTTTGTACCGAGAGATAGCAAAGTCTCGTTCCTGGCTGTTTAGTTCCCGTGCTGCCACTTTAGGAATTGCTTCAAAGGGTTTAGAATTAATGGGAACACATGATTGACCTTCTTGGCCTCCATTTGCTTGAAAAGGACTGTCACCAACATCTGAATCTTTATCAGGTGCTAAATGGTTTGTGTCAATGTAGCTACCTAATAAGGTAGAAGAGAAGTCTTGATTTGCAACCCTACCACTATCGCCGCACAACGGAAATGCATTTCCCTGCACACATGTTCTAGTATGTATTACAGCTGTCATGCATTTCTCAAACACGCTCTAACTAAACATAAACATTCATTGACGACAATAGAAAAATGAAAATAGTAGTTAAAGGTGAAAACAGTAACCATATATCAGCATGCATTCAGGATGATTTACCTCGTGAAAAGGACCTAAAGCTGGCTCCACATAGCGTTCAAGGCCTGGACTGCTATCCTTTAACTGGAAGTTTCCACCAGGCACTTGTGGTTCCAGTCCAAAATGGGGTTTGAAGTCTTCCGTGAAATTATCAAAGTTTGGTTCTGTTTTTGCCATTTCACGAAGTTGGAAAAGGATTTCCTGTCTGTGCCTTCCACACATAGCATTTCGATTCTGATACCATAACAATATCTTGAATAAGGTCAAAATCCACAAAAGGCTAAAGTTCATTAAGCACGCAATATCATTTAGTCGAAAAATGTATGAAGGGAACATATCCAGATAAACCAGCCATTTCACGAGGTTGTCAAAATCTTAATCTACGTGTATCCCTTATCACTCTGTCGAATTCTAAGGCAATCCCGGTGCAATGCAAAACACGGCACTGAGCTCAAACAGAAGAACTCCAAGGACCCAAAAGCTAATCAACTCAAGCAAAAGAATTACAAATAGGAATCCCTCTCAAATACAAAAAGATCATAACCCATAATAACACAGTTTAACATCCAAAATGATCTGATTTGGAAAGATTTTTTTTTATTTTTTTTAATACAAAGTAACAAATATTAAAAGATGCAATTTTAATCGCTTTTGTCGACAACATGTCCCCATAAGATGCCAAGGAAAGCAGTCAAAAATGCTGCTTTTAAGCACGCACAGACATCTTATAACCTGGCAAACCCCAGTGAAGGTCGAACAATCAAACAAAAGAACTGGTGAGACCACTAAAACCTAACCATTCATAATATCAAATAACAAAAATAAAAAACCCAACCTTCATAATTAAGAACATATACAAACAAAACGAACAAACCTTAGGTAAAGGAGGAACACCCACAGCCTGAAAACTATGTCCAGCATCAACACAATTATCACTCGAAACAATCAAATCATCAAGACTCACAATAGACGGAGTCTCCCAAATCAAGAAATCCGAAAACAACCCTTCATTCCCACCTTCAATATCCCCATCACCCAACAATTTTTTCTTCCCCAAATCTTCAAATCCTAATATACTCATCAACTCACTCACTGATGGGCACCCATTAAACCCCTCAATTGGGCGACGATCATGGATTAACCTAAAATTATCATGCTTCTCCCAATCACAGTTCTGACAAAGCACTAAGGATTCAGAACAACAATAAATAGAAACAGGCGAAGAATCGCATTTGTCGCAAAGGAGACTACGTGTGTGTTTCTTGAACAACTGGTTTGTCAAGTGTACTTCCCTGTCGCAACCCAAACAGAGCTTAGCAGAATCGGCACTGCAGTACAAAAGGGCCTTGGTTTCTCCGCAGAAATCGCACATGCGATCTTGAGTATCAGTAACAGTACTATTTTCTTGCACTTTTATAAAATTCATGGTTGATTTTGTGGATTTTTTCTGGTACGAAATTGAAGCGAGTGATCAAGTCCAGTGTTTTTAGGAGGTTTAAAGGAAAAACCTTATCTTCTTTCACGTGTGTTGAATACATGTAAGAAGAACAACTGAAACTAGAAGTATCTTTGTCGTGTCGTGGACAACTGGACATTTTGGGTTTGGGTTTGTGTTTAATTTTTCTTATTTTAACAAATAGGTCCTAGTTTTTAATTTATGTAACATTTGAGTCCCATTTAGAAAAAATGTCAATGTCGTTTGAGCATTTCAAAAGTGAAAATGAAAAATAATTGGCAAAGGTCAAGTTCTGTTGTTTCAAAATTTGGCCAAAAGACAGAACTTATGACTCAACGACTATATTTATACATGGTATTTGACATGACTCACATTGAATATTGTCGTTTGCATTCAGAGTCATTTAAACGTTTGAGTGTATGACAACACTGAACATGTCTCGTCACAGTTCCGAGCCAAACTTCTGTACCATCTCCAACCCTATTGTCAACTCTAGGGAATTGAAAATAATGTAGAGATAAAATAAACCTACGTTTAATTTGCTTGAGGAGCAATGAAAGTAAATAGAAAAGTCTCATCTTACTTTCAAGAAAATTCAACGGAAAGGAAAGTAAATGTATAATTAACTATCAATATCGAGAATGGTAGAATTTCACTTTTCTAGCTTACTTAACCACTAATTAATTAATTAATTAACACATTAATATCATCAATGAATAGACATTAGATACACTATCTTAGAGGTGAAAGCAATAGGAAATGGGTGGGTGAGATGAGGTGACTACCGTATTTTCTATCATCAACTTGAAGTTGATTTTAAAAATCTTATTTTTTACTTTCTTGTAAAATATGACAAAATTTGTCAATCTTTAACCTTCCTTTAAGACAATTAGAAGGCAAAGAGAAGGAATCACAACGGGCCGTCTGTCATCTACGGCTAGTCTTAAGAAATGAAGGCAGGATTTTGATTCGTTGAGTTGAATATAAAAAATAAGTCAAAATACCTACAAATATCAATGAAAATGGCATGTAAAGGGAGAGAGCTTTACATATTTCATTTTCAGCTGTTCAAGTAACCTTTTTTCCTGCAAAGACAAGATGCTTTGTGACAAAGGACCCAAAAGGAGATATCATAATATTTTGAGCTGCTCATGTGAGCACACATATTTATGTTAGTGTTCAACACCCGAGCTTGTTCGAACATCCACGTTCATGTGCAACAACAAACTAAGTTCTGTTTTGACATTACCATCCTCTCTCAAATGCTTAGTAAGAGCCTATTTACCAGGATTCTACTTCTTGTAGAAGAGCTTTCTGAAAAAGTTTCCTTAGGATAACTTCCTTTAAAAATTCTTCTAATCTAAAATGTTCTAAAACAACTTCTTAATTTTAAAAGCAGCTTTTGACTTTTCAAAAGTCAAGTCAAATAGGCCTAAATTACAATCCGTGTTAAAGAAAAAAAGTAGACGGTATAGTTTCCGTCTAGGGAGTCATCAAACAAATCATCACAAACATTCATATTTTCTACTGGTTTTCAAGTAATTAATAAGCTACAATAAGCACTCAACATTTGTGAGTATTCAGACGATTGTACGGCCAACTAATCTAGCAAAGAGCAATTAAATGATTACAGAACGATCTTCAGACCGGGATGTGGTCAGGAATCATTGATGAGTCTCCCCATTCATTATCTTGCGGGTGTTGTAAGAATTACATTGCCGGCACTTGTGCCCTAAAATGTGGAAAAATGCTTTTCCAGTATTGTTGCAATCATTGCAAAGTATAAGAATCTGTGAAGTGCAAGAAAAATGTCACTTGAAAGAAAATTAGATCGCATATCGGTTGATGGAAAATTTTAGACCCTAAAAATGACCAGTTAGAGAGAACAAGATACAAAATACCAATATATAACCTATAAAGAAAAGAGAACACACATACAAATTGGATTAAAGCTACCATCAAATTTCTCAAATGTACAATATTAACAGTGACAGTGTAATGCCAATAGATTGATGTGGGGGCATTCATAAATAATTTAAGAAAATATGGATAGCAAACTCACTTCATAGTGGTATTCCTCAGGCATTGCAGTAGCCTCAATCTGTCAATAAGAGATATTACGAATTTAGTAGTGCAATATTATGCATATTTTGCAATTGTAAGGTATAAAAAATAAAAAAAAACTCTGGACATAACATATGCTTAAGATAGCTTGAAAATGTCGGTGCTCAACTGACAGATAGACAGTAACAAACTAACAATGGCGAGAGACAAATAAGATTTTCAGTTATATGTTAAGATACATGAAGCCCAACAACTAAGGATGCCTAGTACCAGGATCTTAAAGACCGCAAAAATGTAGAAGGCAAAACATAATGCCACATAGCATTGGAATTTTTTCTTTTAACTTATGATCTGTTCAGGTTGAAATATATTTTAACTACTTCTACATATAATGCGAATAGAAATAGTGTTCATCACATTTCAAGATCCATGCATATTGGTAACAATTAAAGGACCTAAACGTTTTAGAGGAAAACACAGATGTTAAACCATGAGAGTGGCATGTTCGTTTGAGAAATAAAATAGAAGACCCAACTAAGTCACCATTTCAGAGTCCAACTTTTTCAAGGGAAAGAATGTTTTGAGAGCTCGAACTTGAGATTTGAGGAAATCGTGTCAAATACGTGAATCCCTTTGCCAGAATTCACAAAATATCTTGTAAATTTCACTATTTATATTTTAGATGATCATTCAACTCCAAAGGGACTCACAAGATGACAATCATTTCACATAAACAATGCATTCAAAGACAAACTGATCTATGTTTCAACTCGGTGAGGCGAGGCTAAGCAATGTGCATCATGTCCAAAGATAAAAGATTTTGGCCATTTTTCAAATAATGGACCCACCAATAACACAATGAAGGCAAGATGGGGAAAATCAATTTTGGATTTTAAGGAAGAAAAGCATAATGAATCTGATCACAGTAAACAGTATCATACCTCCTGATCTAGTCTTTCCCAGGTTCTGGACATATTGAGCACTGACTTGAAGCAAATCGGACAGCGGTACCTATACCATAAGTCAAGCATATGATCCACATGTTATTTTAATAAAAATAAAAAGTTAAAGAAGAAGAAAAAGATAGAGATAAAAAAAGCCAAAATCCCATTGATTCAAGGAAAAGGAAGAAAGGTGGAAGAAGTTGGACGTCACTGTTTTTGGTTTAGCATCTCGGTATAACAGTCTGTGTGCATTGTGTGTCCACACTTCATAATTGTTGTGCCTTTGGTTGAGTCAAAAAGAAACTGCATGTAGGGGAAAATATCATTCACTCTATGGGCAAAACAAACACTTCAAGCTCAAAATCATGTTCCAGACTCAAACCTCGTAACAGATGGGGCAGTGGTTCTTCATTGAGTTCTCTACACACAGGTGATTATCAAGCAGACTCGCGGAATAGCAAGATCCTGTTAATGTACACGCATGAGGATTCAATAATTAAGAGCCTATAGACAAGCTGATACTTAAAATATGGTAACTGCACAATGGCAGGTCACGGATCCAAATGTATGCGTAGCAAAACATTAAGTATGTATATTGGTGCTTATTTTTTGGAGGGGCAACTAAGAGACTATTCCTGATTTCAATCTGTTCATAAGAAATTAGGAATTTCTCGAAAAGGGTAAAGAGTTTTTTAACTGGTAAAACACATACACAATTACCTACAAAATGCATGACATGATAACAATACGTCTTACTGAATTTTACAATGTTGCTAGCTTTATATGTCAAAACTGGTGTTTAAGTTATAACTATGTATAAGTTTTCTTTCATTTAGCATCCATGGAAAATCTTATACAGATAAGTGATAAAGAAAGAAAAATGAAACCATGAAGATTTTCAAGGCAAATCATGAAGGTCATTCAAAAATTTCACCATCAAACCATGTATGCTCATAATTACATTGCCACAACTATAAAAATAAAATGACGGTACACAAGGTTATACATCATGAGAAACAAACCAAGGACATGAAAGTTGAACTACCTACCACATTTTTGGCAGTGAAAGAAGTTTTCACGACCACCAACTCTGTGAATTACATTTTGTATCAGAACAATTATTCATCGTATAGAACATTTACGATGCCACACAAATGGCCAGATCATAAGCTCTTTTACCTACAAATTCCGCAGTCATTACAGTGAAACTGCTCTTTAGAGGTCTGCAACATAAAATACCACTAATGTCATTAAATGAGCGGCATACATTAAGTATAGATGCTATCTTATTGTTCAAATCTGAAAGTAGTGGCCAGAGATTTTTAAGTAATCTTGTATACTGAAACAGGAACTACTGGATCACCACATTTATTAAAATAGGATAAGAAAAATCATTACATCATCATCATAGAATTTGCAAGTGTTGCAGAAGTATTCACCAAACTTGACACCACAATTTGAACAGATATCAGAAACCTGACATATAAGGAAAATGAAACAAAAACACATCAACAATACCATAAAAACTAGTGCTTAATGAGACATGGAGAACACAGGAAGTTCGGATAAGAAGATATTATACCTGTTGTTCTGTATCACATACTGCACAAATAACCTGAAAGTTTCAAGAAAAGACCAAAATTTTGTCAAGATTAGGCTCAGTCTTGACAAAAAAGTAAAAACTTCAAAATCAAAACGAAGAAAAGAGGTTGTCAAAGCTTACTTGTTTAACCTCATGGCGAACAAGCTCATGACGTTCCTTCGGATTGTTCAAAGCACCCTATTAAAAGAAGAATATTATCCAAAAATATAAATCTCAGATCAATATTTACTTGAATGATAATCTGGTTGTGAATTAAAAAGAACAATTGAATCGGTTAGGGAACCGTGGCTTCATTGTGACAATGGCGGCAAGTGAAAATCTGGTTGCAACAAGGAGCTCGCAGTTTACACCTTCTCCTATAATGGTCGCACCTATTTCATCCACAAATTTAAAGCAAGCAAAGAATCATGATTTTTTCGAATTATCAAAATGCACAAAAAAGAGGAAGAAGAAATTCAACCCATAAACCGATTTTCCGAAATCTTCTTTGGAAATACTATTACTGCTACTCGAACCAACATTTTCCGCTTGTTTTCGTTGCGGGTCAACGGCGGCAACGTCGTGCCCCTCCATTAATGGTCGACAATGGCTGGAGGCTCAGCAAAATAGGATTGATTATATGCAGTTACCAACCAGGTGAAAACAAATAAAAATCAATCAAATCTTCGCGATCAAGAGGACGAGGGTTTGATTGAAGCTCCGAAGGCGGCTCTCTACATGCGGGTTTAGTGTTGTTTCATTAAGTTTCGTGCTTACGGTTCGAACTAAAAACGTGTTTTAATACGTATCTCATAACGTGATTCATACTGGATAAGAAGTTTATCGTAGATAATTGGAGAAAAGAACACAGGACAGGAGAGAGAGGCAGTTCCTATTCGCGGGAGTGGCCCGGACTAGATTTTACATCTAATTGGACGCAAAATCGTTGTCTTGAGCTTTCTTTTTATTTTTAAGCATTTTCTACTTTTTATTTTTACTAAATCGAATTTATAACCCTATCTTGTTAACAATTAAAATATGGAAGTTCGGTTTTGAGCATCATGGTAAAAAATTATCATAAAGGCTCATATTTCTTAAGTCGTATACAATACGTGAAGTGAGAGACATGTGGAGAAAGAGGTGAATTAAGAAAAGGCAAAGAAAAGATGATTTTTCTTCTTAGCCAAGAGCATTGTTTTGACATCTAACTTATGTTGTTTTTATTAATGTAAGAAGCAACGATGATTGATAGATTCTTTGACATGCACAATACTTCAACCATAAGATAATTACATATTCGGGTTGGGGTTGCTTCTTTTCCGTAGTAGTAATATTGACTCGGAGCTCATTGGTATTCTATGAAAATGAGGTGATTCAATAGCACCTTCTAATACGATTACATTGTTACTTTTCCACTCTAATCACTAGCCCTATATTCGACATCCCTTTTTCAAGCAATTAAGGTAATAACTTCAGACATTATCAACTCCCATGTTATGTATCCCACCTCGAAATGAATTCACTATACATAAAAAGCAGGATGACTTCTCGACTTGAGAAAAAACACAATAATTAAGGAATTCTCCGTCACAAGCAATACTTCGACCATTTGACATTTTTTAAGTTAGGGTTGCCTCTTCATTGCAAGAGCTCGTATCAAGTTGCGATAGAGCGAAAATCGATCTACACACAACAGGTAGCACGTGTCATCTATCCCATGCATCCATCCAGAAGGTGGACTATATGTGGTGAGTCAAGCTCGAGTCAAGCTTTTTCTTAGTAATACTTGTAGAACTAATTCACATATGCAATTATCTCATTTGTATGTATTCCGATATAGTTATTTATATATTTATTTTTAAAGACATGCACGTGAAAATAAAGGGTAAGTAGCATATAACGACCACGTCCACATCTTTCATTATTATTGTGGAAAACGTCTTCACCTTTCATTTTTTTTTGGCATTTTTATCATTATTTCCAACTTTCTTTGCACAAAAGATATTTTTCATTATTTTCTCAATTAAAAATTGTGAAATGACGAATATACCATTCTCTTTAAATAAAACAAAAAGAAACAGAAAAAATTAATTGCAATCATTGTCCAATTTTTTTTTTTAAAAGCTCAAATGAGTTTCAAATACATTATTAAAAAGATAATTAGTACATAATGTCCTTACCCTTCACCGTTATTGCGAAAAACGTATATACTTTTCATTTTATTTTTTTTACATTTTCACCATTAATTACATTTTTTATTGCTCAAACCATTATTTTCATCCAATTTTTCAATAAAGAACTATGAAATAATGAATAAACCCTCATACCTAAATAAAAATAATATATTTTTTTAATTTCTAATTCTTTAGTAATTTATTTGGGACTCATTTGCATTTTTTATTTTTTTAAAAAAATTATTTTAATTTTTAAATAAATTGGGACACGTTTGCAGTTTTTTTTATAAAAAATTAAATTTTTAATAATATATTGAGGACTGTGGTGCAATTAATTGTTTAGGTTTTTTATTTTATTTAAATAAGATAGTATATTTATCATTTCACAACTTTTTATTGAGAAATTAGATAAAAATGAATAAAAATGACGGTTTGCGTAATTAAATGTGTAATTAATGGTGAAACTGCCAAAAAAATAAAGGTATGAACTTTTTTGTAATAATAGTGAAAGGTATGGACATTATGTAATAATTATCCTTTTAATAATTTATTTTGGACTTATTTGAGTTTTTAAAAAAAATCTGGAACTATAATTGCAATTATTTTTTACTTTTTTCCTTTGTTTTATTTAAAAAGAAGGGTATATTCGTTATTTTACAATTTTTAATTGAAAAAATTGATGAAAAATGACATTTTCCTCAATGAAATATGGAAATAATAGTGAAAATGCCAAAAAATTAAAGGTATGTACATTTTTCACAATAACTATGAAATGTAGGGACGAAATGTGCTAATTACCCTAAAAATAAATTGAACTTGTGTAGAATTAAGAACAATCATAGCCATCCAAGTCTATAATATTGCCATGACAATGTCATTCGAATTATGGGAACCTACACATATTAGCATAGTATACCGGATACACGACCAAAACCACACATTTAATTCTTTCTCAAAAATAAAATATAAAAAAAATCCTTGTACCATATCTTGAATTGCGGATTCCAGCTACTTTAGAATGTGTGGAAGTGATTATGAAGAACAAAGACATCTTGAAATCTTTGATGCTATCAGAAATTTTTTACACTATCAAAAATTTTATACAGTGAAGTAAAATTTTCGTTCTTTCACATGCTTACTCGAAAAACAATCCCTTGTATCATCGCTTGAAAGGCGGATTCCACGGAGCTACTTTAGCAGAAATATAAGGGGTTGTTCTCTTCATGTTTCAGTTTTCTGTTTTGAGTTTTGAAATCATTTTGAGT
>CAIGRP010115827.1:0-13147 GCA_903798385.1 Fraxinus cuspidata | reverse complement strand
TCGAAGATTTCTGAAATAAAAAGTAGGTTATTTTCACACTTTCTCTTGTTTATAATTTTCGTTTACTTTATTTAATTTTCGGGCAAGACCTAAAAGAGGAAACATCAAGTAAGCAATTAATTTATTCAAAAATTATATTTTATTTTTCAAATATAATTCTAACACTCTTGATCTTTTTATTCTGGATTCCATGACCAAAAAGGATAAAGTAATCATCTGAGTTAAGTTGGATATAAGTAAGTTTCTTTAAGCCTTTTTTTAAACATGATGAAAATCATTTTTTGGTTACAGTCTTATGCCTTTTCAGAAGGTAAAGAAAAAAGCTAAGAGAGAGATAAAAAAAAGTATTTGAAGAAATTAATTAGTTAAACGGTAAAGTACTCTAAGGTCATTACAAACATATTGTTTTTAACTCTCTATATTTTATGCCAGTAGACGATCATACTTTGCTTTATTATTCTTTATAAATTTTTAAAAAATCTATTAATATCTATCTAGAAAATCGAGAAATCGGTAAATTAGTTGCTATAGAGAGCCACATATTATCCGAATTAGATAGAAATATAGGTGACTCCTCTTTACAGATCAAGAAGCAAATCACTAGGCTTTCTATCTCTCCGTGTCGGAGTTTCTTGATAAAAGATCCTAAAGATTGCAAAAAAAGACAAAAAGCTATAAATATTATAAGAAAAAGTAATCGAAAAACAAAAAGTTTTAAAAGAAAATAATAAAAGCTTCATATTTAAGAGATTGGTATCAGAGCCAATTTCAGTCCAAAGATAATTAGTTTATGAAAAGAATAGATTACTTACATCTAGAAATTCTAGGAAATTTTAAAAGAAATGATATTTTAGACACAACTTCCTTAATTTGTAATTTCGATAAAAATCTTAAACATCTTTTACATTATGAGGATAATCAGGTAAATGGTATCGTAGATTTACTCGTAAATTTAGGAGAAAATTTAGAGAAGAATAATTCAAATAAAAAGGTAGAAACTTTATTAGAAAATATAAACAAAAATATAAAGACTTTAGAAAGTAATTTAGAATATATTAAAAACCAAAACACTAAAATATTGAAAAGAAAATTGACTCATATAGAAGAAGTGGGTAATAATTCTAATTTAGTAAAATTAGAAAGTAGAGTTAAAATACTAGAAACAGAAAAGTCAATAGATACTAGACAAGATTTAGATAATATAATAAATAAACTAGAAAAAATTAGGCTTCGGAAAAATTAAAGAGCCTAGTAAATTTAAGAAGACTAAGTGGATTTATACGTAATGGATAAAGGAAAACAAATTGTAGCTAGTAGTAGTAGATTAGTTGGTAATCCTTTGTTAAGAACATTAAAAAGATTAGAATCTCTAATAAATATAGAAGAACACGTTTAGACAAAATAAATTAAAATTAGTAAACGCTTTAGATATATGTAAAAAATGAAATATGTTTAGCAAATCTTTAATATAGTAGTATTATGGTGAAAGAAATATTTATTGTACACATGAAGATCAATTTATATCCTTAGATTTAATAGAAAAAGAATCATATAAAGAAATTGTTAATAAAAATCTTCAACAGACTCATTTAAAATTAATAATAATTGGAGTAAAAGGACTTCATAGGAAAATTTAGGAGCTAAAGTACCAGTATGTTTATATAATAATAGATTCAGACATAGAACAAGGATTATTAGCAAGTATAGAATCAGACATGAATAATAAATGGTGGAATAGTATATTTTACACCTAATTATTTAGTTAGAACAAAATAGGAATAAAAAACTAAACGATATCAAATGAAAAGAGATGGAGATAATTTATTAATTCGCACAGGATTTATAGGAAGACTTAATGAAAATAGCACTACCAACTATAAATTAGAAAATAACCAAATAATTACACTATTGGGACAAAAATGTATAATAGCTATTCCAGCAAAGAAATTCTCTTTGGAAACTAATGCAGGATTAGATTGGAACTTGGAGAATTTTCAAGAAAAACCGATATTAGTACCAGAAAATAATATTATGTATAAAAATAGTAATGGAACTCTAAGTGTTAGATTTGGAAATTATATTATCAAGGAGAACAGACAAAGAATAACGAAAAAGATGACGAAGGAGAATGTTGGATATTTTGAAATAAAAGACTAAGAAAGTGAAGATGAGGTTAATGCTTTAAATGAATATAGTGAAGAAGACTATGAGAAAGAATTTGGATATATAGATATGGAATATTATAGAAATCTTAGAAAATGGATGAAATTACGAGGTTCGACCAAAATTACACCTAGAGAATGGGTGAACAGGTGATTACGCAAAATTAATAATTAATAATTAAATAGCAACAAGTCTCTTTTAATTATTCCTAAATGATTAATCAAATAGTCTAATTTTCCTATGTTGAATTACCGCATTTATATGAAAACAGTAAATAATACACATAATGATCACGGAGAAATCCCAACTGGGTAAAAACTCCAGGCACTTTGCCAATAAAAAATCTATTACAAATGAATTTTGAACTTACAGTCCGTCGAACACGACTGCCACTAGTATTTTCCGACCTCTAACTACAATTCACACATCCTTCCTAGATTGTATGCTCCTGCACCAACTCTCGGCTGTAATTTTCAAAGCACTCATGGATTGCGTGCTCCTGTACCAACTCCTAATTTTATGAATTTGTCTATCTCCTGTGGATCAACGAAGAACTCAGCGTTATCCAACAACTAGAACTCCAGTCACCTTCCTTTGATCTTCAGAATTCTGACAGATATTTAGGAATTATCAATTTGGTATTTGGACTATACGGATTTGATATTTTCACTGCCAAGAATAAATCAAACTATGAAAATTGAAACCTTATAGATTATATTGATGAAGAGGATATGAAGCAATATGTGTTTTTTCAATGTTCAACCTTAGGAAAAACCATTCAAAGGCTTTTAAGTATTTATACTATAGGTTTAATGTTGAATGGGTCAGACAAAAAGCCTAAAAATGTGAATTAAAATTCTCCGAATAGCAACAGGCAGTCGCTCGAGCGAACGCAAGGCGACCGTCAGGCGAGTGGCAACAATGTTTTTGTTTCTACCGCTCAAGCAAAGTCAGGGCGACAATCTAGCGAAATTGCAGCGTCGTTTTTTCCTTCTTTCAACTTACTCCTTGACTTTTACAAAATACTAATTCTAGTCCTATTTGTTCACAGATTTGTCAATTTCATTAAAAACCTAACAAGCCCTCCCTTTGGTATTCTGTGACAAAATTATAAATCTAAAGTCAAGGTAGTTTCGACTCGTGGCTCGCTCGGCTCGACTCGTTGACAAGGCTACTGCCGTGGGGTAGTAACCTCTTCGCATAATACTTTTTCGACATCCTTGTAACCTTCTATCATTAACAGTTGAGGTCTTTGATATCTATGCCCTACTGTGAACCTCTCATTACAATGAAAACATAATCGTTGTGCCCTGCGTGGCTACATCTTATCCCATGTCAGCCTTTGAACTGGACCAGCCTTCAAATTGGTCTAGCAGGTGTGGTGGAAGCCATATGAACTGGTGATGGAAGAGCAATCGAAGGTCGCGCTGGTGGTGATGGCCGTAGGTACCTCCTCTACCTTGTGAGCTAGTCATCTCGCATCCTAGCAAAACTGATGGCATCTTTCAATGTTTATGGTTTGAACATACGTATCTCATTGGCAATTTCAGTTTTTAGACCACCCATGAATGTCCCAACAAGAGCCTTCTGTGTCCATCCTCTGACTTGATTCCCAAGCCTCTCGAACTCTAACCAGTATTCTCTCAAAGATCCCACATGTCTCATTCGTGAGAGGCCACACCAAAGTCCTCGCAATCTAATGGTCCAAACCTAGCTTATAGCTCGTCTTCAAAACTTTCCCATGATAGTAACCTGCCTTCATTTTTGTATTTCCTATAGAGCAACTGCTACCATTGGTTTGCCTCACCCTCCAAGTGATAAGTTGCTAAGGACACCTTCTGAGCTTCAGGGATGGCTTGGAATTCAAAGAACTGGTGAACACGGTTGAACCATTCGTAGGATCATTGCTCTTGTACTGTAGAAATTCCAATTTCACCATTTTTGACGAGCACACCATTTGCATTCCTTCTGTATCTTCATGCAAGTTGTCATCCTAGTGGATCCATGAGTTTTCTCCTCGTTCATTATTGCGAAAAGTATTATTATATCCTTCCCCAAACGAACACAGCATTTTTATGCAATTGAAGTTTTCCTCCATATTCTGGAACTTATCAGCGAGCCCTAACTCCATATGGTTCATTCCTTCTTGAAGACCACTGAGCCCAGCCTCCAAGTTCTCAATCTGGTCCTTGTTGGTTGACAATTCACAATAACCCTGCTCTAATACCACTGGTAGCGGTCCCGATCAAAGACGGATAGAATACAAAGGTTCATTCTCAACCTCGAGGGATTGCTCAATTGGTCAAACCTTGGGTTTCCTCCCCAATGATCACCAGTTCGAGTCCTCTCAGGGCCACTGAGGAGAGTACCTGATCGTAAATTTCAGGGCCTCGTGGGATTAGTCGAGGTGCGCACAAGCTGACCCGAACATCCACGGTTATAAAAAAAAGTTAATTCTCGTAGGGTGAGAAATTTACCTCGATTTTGATAAATAATTCTGGATTTATTCACGATCAAGGCTTTAAATAAGCTAAGCTTTAACAACTTACGCTAAATTTCTTCTAAAGGAAAATGCAACAAAAGGAAATGAAAAATAGAAATGGGAACAATCTCTTAAACTACTCCAATGGCTAGTTGACTCAGCACTTTAATTGTGTAACATTGGAGGCTTTATTCCTTGTGTTATCCATGCAGCCATTAGCCCATATATTTAGGATTCGGTTGTGGCTGGCTCCCCGACCTACGTGGCCTATCAGAGTAGAACTCTGGAAGGAGAAGGCTGAACCATGTTAACAATTCTTATAATCTATCATCTGTTAACATTTATATGATACTTTGTTGTCTCATATGCTTATTTTATCATCTTGGTCACGGCTAAGTTAGTATTGTCTAACGACTATTACTTGTATCATCTCAGCTTCAAATTGAGATCAAGTTCAATAAAAGAAAGATTTCTTTTTCCATTTTGACATGATGTTGTTATATTAATTATAATAATATTAAAAAAGAAAAAAAAATCTCATGACCTCCTTTTATAATGACAATAGCTTGCAAATGTTTAGTTTATACAGTTTCATGTTTTTAGGTATTGCTCTTCTAAACAAATTAAGTACTTGTAGGATTGATATCTTATCCGTATGCAAATATGAGCCGTAATTTCTTTTTGCTTCGTATTCCTTATCGTCCCTTATATTGTGAGTAATATGACTGTTAGTTTATCCTTTCACCATTGCATGTGGAGTAAAACATGTGTCTCTACTATCTCACTCTTGAGGTATAAATTTTGAAATTAGGGTCCACAATATAGAATATAGTTTCAACGTTTTAATTGGATGAAAGAACAATTCTTGGTTCAAAACTGACTACATGCTAATACGTCCAGACAATTAAAAGTTTATTATTGGGTGATAAATGGCTAAAATTTATGACATGCTCAAATTTTGGGAAGCCGTTGATATCCTAATTCGGTTATTGCTCTTGTATAGGTTGGTATTGAGTCCCACAGCTTGCCTAATTTGGAAACCCTTGAGTGAACTTCCAAACTGACCCCAACATTTTTTGTCAAAGGAGAAAGACAAAAGTTATATTTTATGGCTGTTATGGGAAATGTAGAATTGAAATAAGAAGAATCGTGAGGGTTTAAATTAATGTCTTGCTATGAACCTGGTGAAATAGCTACATGCAGCTGAGGTTTTATTTTTTATTTTATCTTGGGATATGAGGAATCTTTGCTGATCAAATACCTCAGCAGCCTATAATTTATGTCGTTTCTTAGTTACAAGAGTTCATGTTGCATAGATTCTTTAATACTTGTTTCTTTCTGATGAAATAGATTGCTTCTTTAGTTACAATTATGTAAATGTACTAATGACATGATGCTCAACCAAGTTAGCCTAATTAATAAATATTTGTTGAGGATTTTTTTATCATCAGAAGAATGACCACCGAAGGACCAGTGGAGGACCCAGCACCCAGCGAGGAGGCGCGGCTGTGCGTGCTAGGGTCCGCCGAAAAAGTGACTGTTAGAAGGAAGGAAGAAAGAGACTGGCGTGAGCAAATGTAGACCCAACGAGTGAATTTCTTCAATTTCCTTTGGTATTGAGCTTCACGCATTTGCACAAAGATGGCTGTAGCAGTGATTCATAGCATATCGTGTGGCCTTCTCGGAAAGTTCCAGAGCCTCTCTCTCTCAGTATAGTGTGGTCCGGCTTCTTGGGTCGGCCTGTTTAGCTCCAGAGGTTTGGCCTTGTGTTTTCCACACAGCTTGGGTCGTCCAGCAAAGTCAGGTAAGGTACAAGCTTTTGATTTCTATTTTTTCTTTCCAGTTCAAGGCTGTTTTTGGCCTTGGTTTGAATTATTGAAGTTTTCTAATCTGGGGGACTGTTCGTGCATATTCATAATTTGAAGTTCATATGAATTATGGTGTATGTATTGATCTATTGCCTTGTTTGATTTGGTCAAAGAAAGTGGTAGGATACAAATCTTGAGGATTCGATGTGTTTAGATGTGTAATTATGTCTCAAAATTGTATCTCTAGCCTCTCCCAATTTTGGAATGAAAGATTCTTATTTATAGACCTAATTTAGATCTAAAATAGAGTTTCTAATAAGATAAGATACCATAATTTTAGTCCAAGTAAGATATCTCAAATTGCTGGAATTTAATAATTCTTTGTGTGATTGGGTGCGCCAATTGATAAAGCAGCTCCACATTTGTAGAGCTGAATGTGGACATATGAGAGGTAGACTCAATGTTGTGGCAAATGATTTCATCAGAACGGTCAGGAAATGGGTCAACTGATTGTATTCGAATTCCTCACGTATCGCATCTTCTCCCTCGTAGAGCATCTAAGTAACTAAGGCCATATCTTGCTCCAAAGGTTTTGAGATGAGGTCTCGACTCAAACCATAGAACTCATCAATCACCTCAAGGGAGAACATCACTCACTTATCCCGTATCCAAGTGTAGTGCTCACGCTCTGATTCAGGATCATTGATCTCGCGATTAAAGCTTGCATTCCTGAACCATCGTGAGGTAGATCCTATGTGGTTTATCAATTATATATGCCAATCGTGCTCTGTATAAATGTTTCGATCTCATACCCATAGAAATCTCCCAAAATAACCTGCCTCTCTGGCCACATATTCCCGATCATCAATACTCGATCAAATAACCTCTTACGATCTCCACTTCAGAATTGTTGTATGCCTCCATCATCAACATGAGTATGTGTCACGGCATTGGATGTACTGGCTTATTTTTCCTTTTGAGCTAGAAGCTTCGAGCTTCATTTCGACGGTATCAATTAATCATTAGTCCAAGGCAAGTAATGAAATGGGGCCCATATAATTTGCATTGAGCATACTAGATATAATGATGGGCCTACAAGCTGAAAACATGGAGGAATGTAGTAGTTGCGACTGTAGGCTAGAAAACATGGGGATGCAAGCTGAGGGTTGTGTCCCTTCCAATTTCATGCATAATATATTTCAAACATGAATGCAATCATCTGAGAATGTTAATCTATGTAAAAATAGTATTTAATGTGAATTTGGTGAACTAGTTCAACAAAAGAGGTAAGTTGAGCATTTTGACAAACATTTGGTGGGCATGACTTACGAACACAAGCTATGAAACATAAACACATGCACGCAATCCCCAAAATTCAATACTACATCACAACATCCTCTCACTACCTAATCCGTTTCTCCATTTATTATAAATTTTCTAGCGATTTCAAAGAAACTAAAGACAAATGGCAAAAACATGTAAATTTGGAAGATAGCCAATTTACCTTCAAACTATTGAAGTTATGTAGATTAAAGTAGCGACATGTTGTAGATAATGTGTTAATAGCTCTTGATTGGATGTCCAAGTGGATTTAATGAGTGATCCTTTGAGAAAATTTGGGTTTTCTTGGGTGTGGGTGGTGTTTGGGTTTGAGAAAAAGAAGAGGTGAGTGTGTGTGGTGGCTGGGTTAAAACCTTTCAGCAGGCTCTGAGACGCACGCCTCGTACAAGTTAGGGTGCTCGCCTCAGTACTTTAACTGGCCTCAAGTGAGATCAGTTCTCTTGCAGGCGCACACCTAGGCTGTACACCAGGGCTCGCTCCCTTAATACTAGAAGAGAGTTGCTTTCCCTGCTTCCAAAATTTTCGTCTCCGGGCTCTATTGACTCTTCGAAACTCAATGTTTTTTCATGCCATCGTGTTTTAAGAAGGATAAAGTATATGTAGAACTCTAAAAACTTTTGAAACCCAACATCAACCTCGAACAACACATTGCAATCAAACTTAGTTGAAAACTTCCTTTTTCACTCAAATCCCAATTTTTTCAAAATTATTGCTCAAGTATGCTTGAAACATCCCCAACAACAGTTGAAAAGAGTAAAAGTAATGTAGCAGCAAAAATTTTAAGAAATTCAAGCTTTTCCCACACTAACATACTTGTGAATGGTTAAAGCTCTAACAACCTAATTTTTGCCTCAAAATGCGTGATTTCCACTACAACTCACATAAGTATAGTTTTAACACACCCAAACTTATGTGAAACACATTTTAAACTCATGTGACTCATGAACTAACTCTTACTACCTAAGTGATGGATGTATAACACCTAACTATTCCTTACACATCAAAGCATAAAAATTCCTAATATAACACATTATAATTGAATAAATAAAAAGAAAAAAGAATTAGGTTGCCTTCCAATAAGCTCTTGTTTATAGTTTATAGCTCGACTTCTTGCTTAGGCTACTTTGCATTATCAAGGGACATGATTGTCTTCTCATTGTAGTAGTCACATTTCCACTAAACTTTCAAGCATTGCCCATTGAACTTGAACCTCCTCAAGTGATCTTGAGACACCACTTCTATTGTGCCATGTGGAAACTCATCAACCACAGTGAATAGACCCGACCACCTAGACCTTAGCTTGCCTAGAAAGAGTTTGAGGCGAGAATGGAAAATGGAACCTGCTGACCAACCTCAAATTCTTTTTCTTTGATATGCTTATCGTGCTATCTCTTGGTCTTCTCTTCGTATAACTTGGCATTCTGTAAGAGAGTTTGAGATGATAACTAGAAGTGAATTCTTCTCCCCTAAATAAACATGTAGCATGTGCGTAGGCAACTATTGAGCTCAAGTGTTGGAGTTTGCCAAGTAGATGATAAAGGTTTTGTGGGACCTTTACCAAGCTCCAATTGTGGTTACTTGAAGAACGGTGGTAAAGCTGCCATGTATCTAGCACATGTGTGCTTCCTCTTTTACAGATGGTAAGTCATGAGAGTGCACCAAACAAGTGGTTCTTGAGGGTGGTTGAATCTGAATGCCTATCAATGTTGCATCAATCACATCAATCTGCATGCAAGAGTCTGACCCTTTCTGAAATTTGAATGTCTTTAAGACGTTGATTTTTAGTTTTTCTTCATCTAGCCTCAAAATCGACTGACCCCTTATGCACATTTATTAAAGCTCTATCGAAAGCCAAAAATGAAAGACCCAAAGAGTGACGTATGTATCTTCTTCCATATCCAAGATAATAAAATCCACTAGAAATATGAACTTGTCAACATTCACCAAGATATCCTCAACAATGCCTTTAGGGTATTTGATCAACTGTTAGCCAGCTACAATGAAATTGTAGTAGTTTTTGCTTCTCCCAAACTTAATTTCCTAAAAATGCATATAAAGGCAGTAGATTAATACTTGCTCCTATATTACATAATGCTTTATATACATATTTGTTACCAATATTGTAAGGAATAGTAAAACTCCCTAGATCTTTTAATTTTGGTGGTAACTTTTATAGAAGTCTCGCATTATACTTTTCTGTCAGCATGATCATTTCATGATCCTACATCTTCTTTTTGTTTGATAGCATGTTCTTCATGAACTTAGCATAGTTGGGAATCTAAGCTAAGGCTTCTGCAAATGGTATGTTGATATGCAACTTCTTGAACACATTCAAAAACTTCGTGAACTACTTATCAAGCTTAGTTTCTGTAGTCTCTATGGAAATGGAATCAGAGGTATATAATTTTTTACTGGAGCGGTTCCCTTAACTTGTGGATTGTCTAAAGGTTTTATTAGAATTTCTTCTTTGATTTTATTAAGATTGGTCCATGTGCTCGTCGTCCATGATAGGTAAATTTTCTGTAGCAGTAGCTTGCCGTTTCACGTGTATTTTTGGTAACTGAACTCCACTATGTATAGTGATGGATTTTATCTGTTCCTTTGGATTTATCTCTATGTTGCTGGGCAAAGTCCCCTAAGTTCTACCTGATAATGCGGCTACTATTTGTCCCACCCGCTATTCCAAATTCTTGATAAAAACCTGTTGTTTCTAAAAGTTAGTCTTAATCTTCGTGATGTACTGAGAGCAAGTCTTTCAATGATGGCTTCCTATCTTGAGGTTGTTGCCGCTGCTGCTATTGGAACCTTGGTGGTCTATTTTGATAGTTTCTTTCTTTACCATGTCCTTAATTGTTAGAACATGAGAATTAGATGATTCTTCTACCTCGGATTGTAAGTGTTGGATTGGGCATCGTTCTGCTGCCTCTTAAAGTTTTATGTGTAGCTAACTTTCTGAATAATGCATGGAGGATAAGGGTAACTTACAGTAGTGTGATCTGCCCCCACAGCTATGCAAACCGATGGTGGTCTGTGTATTATTTTAATAGATTAGGATAAGGTATACTGCTAATGAAGTCACCGCATTGATACCGTGTATACCTGCTGATTTTTTTGGCATCCCAATTGATTGGCCACATGGATTGATTTTATAATATCCTCTTATACAAGTTGTGAGCCACATCTATTCCCATCTTCATTACTGAACCACCTGCTGAAGTGCACACCATATTTCGATATTCTGGTAGTAGTCCATAATAAAAGTGTGGTAAGTTATGAAAGTTTTAACTTTCAAAATAAAAGATTAGTTTTATTTTTTTTTGTTTTCTTTGTATTTATTTTAGTTTTAATATAAAATTAATACCAATAATTTAGAATAACTTACATTTCAAGTGGATTAACTTTTCATTATTGTGGAGGTTGGTCTCATGAAATAGATTGTTTGACTTTGACTTGGATTAAAATCAAATTTTAATCTGGACCAAATGAGGTTTAAATTACTTGCTGATGATACCTGAGGCTCATCTTACACTTTTGCAAGGAGCACATGGTCTAGACGTTTTAGCAAGCATGTAGAGAGCGAGCCATGTTCTGAATTTCTTGCAAACTTTGCAATCTGTTTAGAAACTAGTATATCCCAACAATTATCTAAAGCTGCTGTATTTGGTTTGACCTCTTTCCAAAGAAAAACATAATGTATAAACAATAGAAGTTTTGGTTTATGCAATTATCCCAAACCTGATGCCTAGTTTTGTCATTTCACTATGGCGAAAGGCTTGTAGAGTCAGCACGTCGTCTATTTGCTAAAAGTTTGCATGCTCAACATAAGCGCAAGCACGTGTATCTATATAATTTTCTGCATTTTTATTTCTATTTTCATCACTCTCTCGTCAGTTAAGCCGTTGCACTGCATTTACATGTTACTGCATTTAATTAACAACATTCATTCGTATTATATTCAGTTTCTGTCAATTAATGCATTTTCATTTAAGTATATTCAGTTTTTTTAACAGATTATTAATTACTTATTGTTGCCCAAAAGCTGCAGGTAGTGATCATAGCTTCTACAATTTAAACAAGGCAATGCTTTACTGCTCATTAGAGGCCTCACATGGTGGGAACTAGGAAAACATAGATTGTGATTAAGTTGTAAAGTGTAATGGCTTGGGTAACATGTGCCTTTGTAGGAGCCAATTGTAATCTTGAACTAGCTTGGTCATTATAATTGAACTTGAGGCTCGAGTGTTGTAGGATTCCAAAGACCTTGCACTGAATGCTTTAGTGGTTCAAAAATATTTTCTTGTAAAGTTGCTTACGCTTTTAATTGAGTAAAGCTGAAGAGGGCTATGCAAATGGGAATGATAATGTTTATCGGAATGACGAGTCTCCTTATAGTTGGTGGACCAAGGATAAACCTTTTATGGGTGATGACGGTAAGGATTTGAAGGTTGTGAGTTTATTTAAGTTGTTTGGGCAGTTGCTTGTAGATTCTAAGTAAAGCGACACCACACCATATGCGGCCAAGAAGTCAAACTAATGAATTCTGCGATGGCGGATTATAAAAATATGGATAGCTTATAATGTGGTAGTGTTTAAAATGTCGGATAGTTACATCTTATATTTTATTATTCTTAATTGAAAACCCAACTTTTGAAAAGTGTTAAAAATTAAATTGTAGACATGCTGGTGAAATGCAAGAGCTCAATAGATGCATCTACACAGTGGCGGATTCAAGAATTTTGTTCAGCTAAGGCGGTCGTCAACCGTCAACGGCGGCAATAAAGGCCATCAAAGGAAACGGGAATGGGCCAAATGGTGAAAATAGAAATTGGTTTTGATTCCTTCAAATTGGTTTTGGAAATGGAACTTGAAATTGGTTTTGGAAATGGAACTTGAAATTGGTTTTGGTATATATATCATTGCTCATTGGGCCTGGTCAATTTAAAAACAAAGGCCCAACTAAAAAAAATTAAGCCCAAACAAAAGGCCCAACTCCAAAAAAAAGGAAGAAAAAAGAGGAAGCCAAACCCTCGTGCGACACACATATATAGTTGATTAATTGTGTCGAGAATGTAAAATAATCTAAAAGTAAACCAAATTTATACAACTTCAAAATCATAGAATCGAGGGATAATTGGAAAACAGAATGCTAGAAGTATTCATGATTATGCAAATTGAGCTTGAAAGAAAGCAAATTAACATTTTTCATTCAAGTCCTAATCTCGGATTTCCACGCCTTGTTGTGAACCCACCTCTTCTCAGCTTGTCGATCCCTTTTCGCAGGAGAGAGTTTGGCGTCACTATGAGTAGAGTTTTTATCTATACTAGCAGTCTTAGCATCTCCTTGCGGCTTCTT
>CAIGRP010115823.1:0-15002 GCA_903798385.1 Fraxinus cuspidata | reverse complement strand
TATTCTCGATAATTTGATTTTTTTTTTTTTTCCAACTGTGATTACTCCCTTTTCTCCTTTCAATTAATGCATTATACTTCTGTTTGTGAGAATAACCTTGAGTTGAAAACTGAATTGAAAGTCCCTAGTTTTGGTTTGCAATTTTTTCTCAATTTTGCAATTCTGCTGCAAGATTGCTTGATCTAAGAGGGATCTAATGTCGAGACTGATACGGGAATTTTGAAGTTTCTTCCATACAAGTTTATGGAAATTCTCATATGCTAATAAATTGTTTAGAAAGAAACGGAACGATAGATTATCTCATCTGAATTTTTATTTATTTATTTTTTATTGTAAAGTGTAAAATTCTTTTACATTATATTATATGCATGTGCATATTTCCCATATTTTGGGACACTAGGTATGCACACTTATATATGATATTTAGCATAATGGCCCATTGCGGAGTTGTTAGCTGGTTGATTGGTCCCAACTACAAATTAATGAGAGCTAATATGCCTATATATAGTTCTTCATTATGGGGTCTTAGCCAGAGCCCCACCACTGTACATCCTTTAGGCCCATCACAACCAGTATTTTTTATGCCCCGCGTTACCAAACCAGGGGTGTGGAGACAGGTTCTAACCTATGAAATTCTTTATTTGTTTAATGTCGTTATAGCATTAATTATATGCACAACTTGGTTCCTAGTTATTTATTGAATTATTGAGCGTTCTTAAATCTTGCTTGCTTATAATATTAGTCCAAAGTATTAGAGATGGAGATTATTTAAATATAGTGCATGGATAATTAAGTGCTTTATCTTCAAGTTGGAAGACTGGTGAGTGGACAATAGAAGTTCTATAGTCATGAGATTATGTATCCAACTCAAAGCTTCGGGCTTTAAGGATGATACAGATGGAATGAGATGTGACTTACTTTATGTCAACCTTTTCAGTCTTGTGACTTGTGTTCAAGTCTCGAATCTAAATGCACTTGGGTAGCATGAGTAGTTAAGTTTCAGCTCGCATTTGTGCAATTGTGTGAATTTCTTGTTTTTATTCTTGTTTATTCATTGCCTCCCTGAGAAAGACCCCTTTTTTTGCAAAACGAACTTCTAAACGGGAACATTTGAATAGAGGAAATATTTATGGTTTATGAACTATTCAGAATTATTACTGTAGGCTGAGCCCTCACCTATAATTGCTAATGATTAGTTATGAATATTATCAGTCAGGTTAATATACTGCTGCAAGATTCCTGCACTAGCTAGCATTATACTTCTCTAATTGAATCCTAATAAAAGGGCATAATATGTCTTATAAAATGCAACTTCTCTAAAAATATTTGTTACCTGTGTGAATTTCATTTCAAGCTCATAATGGAAAGTGGCATCTCTTCTGATGTCCATCCTAATCTTTACTCAAAACTTCGTGTGTAGGCTTCTCTATTATCTGCATTTGATTGAGTTTGTGTTAGTACGTGATAATGAGTTGCTATTATTAACTGTAAATACAGAAAGGTTGTAGTAGATATGATCATAGTAATTAAATGGGAAAATTAGGGTTGGACTCCCAAATATTTGAAGTAGTGTGGGTCCCCAACCTTTAAAAACGAGGTTATAGATCCTCAACCTATGTAAGACTGTTAATTTCACCGTCTGTTAATTCATTTCTGGTACGATTTCACCTGCCTTTTTCCGTTTCTTGAAGCTTGATTCCTTAAGTGTTCAGAAGGGTACATAAAGATATTATAGTAAAATCATGGATTTTCTTGAATATATTGAAAAATGAGAGACTTCCCATCTTGTTTCGGTGAAAATGGAGTTCGAGTCGCTGATGCTTTTTTTCAGGTGTAGACGTCAGTAAAGTTTTTCAGAATTTTCTTGCTTGCACATATGGTGTAAAAATCTTGTCTGACGAACTCTGTTTGATGCAAGAATTTGATGGGTGAAGGAGATGCCATGCCGGTGCCGGATTGGGGGCAAGGAGATGCTAGGTTAGGGAGCAGGGGATGACTCTTTTTTTATCCCCTTTTGGCAGGCACTTTTTTCTTCTTTTTGTTTTCCCTTCTCTCTTATTTTTATACAAGGATAAAATTTTCACTTCGATACAGATATTGACTTATAACACTCAAATGGGTGGTTTCCATTGATCAAATATAGGTTGACGATCCATGACCTCGTTTTTTAAAGGATGGGGACCCATATCCACGCTACCTCAAAGGTTGGGGAGTCCGGCCTTAATTTCCCCTAATTATATGTGTTAAGCATTTTCTGTTGGGACATGCTGCGGGATGAGTAACATGAGGTGGCCTGTGCTTGCTTTTTCTTGTGTGAATGCTTCTCATTAGTCTTGTTTTTCCATTATGAAATCAGTATTGTAATTGTTTTTGTTTTTCACTAGTTCGTTGTGAGAAAAAATCATTAGAACAACCTAAATTCACTAACGGAACGTGTAGGTATAACTTTTTAATGTATAATAAAGATTCAAATATCTCAACTATGGTTATAAAATACCTAATAAGTAGTATTGTAGTACTATTTATGATATCTTGTTTTTATTTTATAAGTTGTATCAACGTCTTACAAGGTTAGCAATTCACACTGCCAGTGATAGAATCCTAGCTGAGCTTTTTACATTCTGCAGGTTTAGATTCAATTTTGCTCGCTCGCTTCATCTTATTTTTGAAGCTATCCATAAGATTATCCCTAGTTCTGAATCTTGGCCTTCTGATTAATATGCCTCGTTTTTCCAGATGTCTGTTAATGCCAGAGAAGTTTCAGTGCTGATGCCCGGAGATAATGTTCCAACTTTTATTGCACAGCCAGCTCCTGTGCTCTGTCCCATGGAGGGCACGCCTTCCCCTTCCCCATTAACATAGTCGTCTATTGATACCTAGCTCCTCCAACTTACACATGCCATCAAGCCCTAAACATCAGGAGTTGATTGCTAGCTCGTGTGGATGCATCAGAAAGCAAACTCGTTAGAATATTGATAGTATACTAATCAACTTGAGCAGAAAGCACTTATATGTATAGGTGCATAATCGAGTTTTGGAATGAGGCCTTTTTTTTTTTTTTTCCATTAGGCCTTTTAGCATGTTTTGTATTTAAGTTATCGTTTGTATGCTTTAGTTTATATATATAAAAAAAAGTTCTATATTTTTCTTGTATGCTTTGTTACAGCATATTAGATAGGTTCGGCTCAATAATTCACAATTTTGTTATGCGTCTCTTGAAACTTACCTAATTGCTCCAGTACGCTGAACATGCTTTATACATTTAGGTAGCGGTGTTAAGTGGGGGAATCGCTCACCAGCTTGGCTTGCCCCACTAGCGAACTGAACATCGATTTTGCCGCGACTTGCACGATTTGGCTCACAAGCACACTTGTCATAATTAGGAAAATATTCAATTTGAGTAAGAAAAAAAAAAAGAAAAAGAAAATTCCGAGCTGTGAGTGGGTCAACTCGTTCCACTGAGAAAAGAGCTTGTGGGGCAAGTCGAGCCATGGTTGAGAGAGCCGAACTTAGTAGAGCTGAGTCTAACGAAAGCGAGTTGAGCGATTCATCTTGTCCATTTAACATCTTTTTATGAACAAAGCTGGAACCAGCACAACCCCTCTCTTATTTGTTTAGGTGGGTTTATTTGATCGGAATACTTCATAAAGGGGAGTTGCAAGCAAGGGGCGGAGAGAAAAATAACAATTATTGCATGGGAAAAAATAAAAAATAACCAAAATAATGAAAATAATTCAAGAAAATACTACATAATTATTTACATAATATATATACTCTTAACAGATAGAGGATTCAAAACATTTAATCACCTCACCTCTCGTGACCCAAATGTCATTCTTCGAACCACCGTACACATCACCAATACACTCTCAGACATCTCTACTCCATATTTCCAGTTGACACACTGCTGATGCACCTACGAGTGTGAGAACACATACAGTATCAATCCTCTCAATAGTAATCCCAACCACTATGCTTGCAACACATTACACACAGTAATACGATCACTCTCAAATTCATGCAAAAAACACACATCAAACATAATGAAATGTAACATAAAATAATGGGCCAAAATCAAACAATCATTCATGCAAATGGAATTTCACACAGATGCGAATGTAGTAATCAGGTTTATTATCAATAAACATCACTCGGGTCATAACTAGACCCAATGACAACATTCGCTTCACCTTTGATGTTTTCTTTCTACTTATTTTTCTTCTTATGATAGTCTCTTATAAAATGTCCAGACTTACCACAACTATAACATCACTTACCATGTGTATTGGAATTAGACTTAACCTAACCTTTACCTCTTTTTTTTACCACCCTCACCACTCGAGTCATCGCTGTCTTGACTTTTCTCGCAACTGTTTTGCTTAAACTACATTCTACTCCTCATCATGTGTATATCACCACTTTTCTTATCATGTTTTGTAGCTTTAATGTCCACACCCTTACTCCTATGGAAATTTATGACCATCACGAGCGTTAAAGTGTTCCCAAGATACTTAATTGCGTTTTTAACCTCTTTATAAGTGTCGATGTAGAATTAAGCAAAATAATGACCTTATATGTCTTAGACACCGTTTCTTCACAATTAACACTATCTTGCACAAGTTTGTTAAATACATTCAAAATGTCATCAAAATCCTTTGAAATATTCATTTTAAAACTGAAATATCTCTCTAGTAAGTAAAGTTTGTTATGAGTAAAATTAAGCAAATACAAGTCCAACGACTTTTTCCGATGTTCTTTTGTAGTTTTAATTTTATAATTTTTTTCTAAAAACAACATCTAATAGGTGTAAACTAATTTAAGCATAAGCAAGCTCATCAACTTTTTCTTTTTGTTCTTTTAACAAATCAGTAGAAAAATTGCAATCTATAGCTTTGGAAATTTTTTATTGAACCAAAATATTTCTCATTTCTAGTTGCCAAATAAGAAAATCTCATTTTCCATTTAAAATTCCCAAATTAAAACATGTAGTCATTCTTGGACTCAGGTCAACTAAAATGCACAAATACATAATTAGATTACATAAAGTAGCCTCAAGGTCACAATATACACCGTTCTAAATTTTCAAAATTTAGTGAGACCCATGATCTCAGATCAATGGAAGGATCTAACTGGTAAAGTCCAGGTGTTATAACCAGAGAACCAAGTTCATTGGTTCGTGAATAAGTAGAAATGTGAATTTACTGCTTTAGGGCTACTACTATTCGTCCTATTCCAAAGCTCGAAGAACAAATAACCAGAGGCAAATTGGTCCAGAATCATAATATTGCCCTAAAACTGAAATCGAAGGCTACTACAAGATTCCCAATATCACCAACAGAAACTAACTTTGAAGATTGTCGTCATATTTCACCTTACGCGTCGTCACTTGTGGCCTTCTTCTCTAGGTGGTGCTCACTTGTCGTCCCCTTCGTCGATCTAGTGCCACCATGCTGGGTGTAGCTTGTCGTCAAAAGCAAGGATATGGTCTCCATTTGTCCACCTGACCATTGGTTTAGTTAGAAATTAGATTTTCAGTCAATTTTTTTTTCAATAGTTTCTGTACAGTTTGATTTCTGCTTCTTTTTACCCTTTTTGCCAAATTAAACATAGATTTTTCACAACCTATTGCTCGGATACCATTTACTGCGAAAATTACACCAGGAACTTGTATTCGGTTACAAATGTTTCTACGCAAATCGAATCAAACACCAACCACTTGAATCTGCTCAACCCACAACAATTTTACTATGGTTTCCCAGTTGATTTAACCCACAAAGGATCAAGAAAGGTGGCTGAAAATATCACAAAGTTGGAGAAGAAAAAGGTAACAAACAAAGCTCACAACTCATGGCTTCCTCTGAAACACGACTACCTCACTTTTGTTAGGAAAAATACTTTACCATCATAATGATCGTTCATGTTGGATCATCAAGAATTCTTGAACCAAAGCGGAAGCATACCTGAATCAGACAAGATTAATGCAATGAATGAATCCTGCGGTTTTAATGTTTTAGATCAACACGTTGTTCCTTTGTTTCTCTTTGAAGATGGGAGTCAGAATAGAATGAACAAAATTGTACAACCTGGGGACCATAACCGTATATAAATACTGACGACCTGTTAATTTAATTCGGTCCATCATGAAATTAGAAACGGGTATGGTCTCTACACACAAAGGCCCACACTTTAATTAGATGTTTCAAAACTTAAAATATCGAAACCTTATTAGATCACTTTAAACGGGCTTAACCAAAATTGATAGCCTTTAATTTAATACGCAATATTTCATATATAAGCCCACATGTTCGATTAATATCCTTACAGTCTCCCACTTGGGCTATATATGTTACCTTATAATTGTGCATTAAACATAACCTTATGAGTACTAAGAATTTTGCTATCATTACCTAAATGTATCTCCAAACAATTCGGTCCATCAATCATATCAACATAAGATCAAAGTGGCTTTCGTTACTTCTATCGTAACTAAACTCATCAATGGTCATGTATATCGACATAACTAAATGACTTGTATCAAGCATGGATGTGTAGCATGAAAATTACATGTGATGTGATCTTAACATGCCTATTTCCAATTAGTCCACCTTAATACCTTTGTGAGATTATTTTCAAACAAGTTAAGAAATAATAAACCAAAAACTTTATAACCGAAAACCATATCCAAAATGACAGTACATATGTCTAATATGAAAATCAGATAAATACAAACTCCTACTGAAACTAGATATCATCAAGAGACATTACACTCATATGAGCAATGTGCTCATAAAAGACCTTGGGTATCAATCCCTTAGTAAATGGATCTGCAACAATGGAGTTTGTCCCGATCTGCTCTATTGACACATGTCCACTCTGAACTCTTTCTTTAATAGCCAGGAACTTGATCTCTATATATTTTAACTTCATCGAGCTCCTATTGTTATTGGAATACAGCACTGCTGATTTATTGTCACAAAATAACGTGAGTGGTCTTTTTCTACTGTCCACAATGCGCAACACATTGACAAAATTTCACAACCATATTCCATGGTTTGATGCCTCATAATACGCTACAAACTCTGCTACCATGGTAGAAGCAGCTATAAGTGTCTGCTTAGCACTCTTCCAGGAAATATCACCTCCAGCAAGCAGGTAGATATAGCCTGAAGTGGATCTCCTACTATCTTGGCATCCCACGAAATCGGAATCAGAGTAATCGATGATCTCCAACTGATCCATTCTCTTGTATGTGAGCATGTAGTCCTTTGTTCTCTGTAAATACCGCATGACCCGTTTAGCTGCTTTCCAATGATCCATTCCCGGATTACTTAAATATCTCCCTAGCATCCCAACAATGTACGTTATATCTAGACGTGTACAAACCTGAGCATACATCAAACTCCATATAGCTGAAGAATAAGAAATCTTCTGCATTTCTTTAATTTNTGACCTTAAACTGAACTTGTCTCCTTTAGCTACAGAGGTGTCACCTGGTTTACAATTTTGCATGTCATACATGTTAAGTACATTTTCGATATAATCTAAGAATACCCCGAGAACGATCCCGGTGTATCTGAATTCATAATACAAAAGATCCGTCATCAAGATCTTTCATCTCAAAATTCCTTACTAGAAATCTCTTGGTTTCGTTCAATAAGCATATATCATTGCTGGCAAGAAATATGTCATCTACATATAAAACTAGAAAAATATACTTACTTTCACTGAACTTGTGGTATTTACAATCATCGACCAAATTCATCGAAAAACCATAGGAGATGATCACTTAATGAAACTTGTAATACAATTGACGAGAGGCATGTTTGAGTCCATCGATGGATTTCTTTAGTTTACAAACCATTTGTTTTGCATCATCTGATATAAAGTTTTCTGGTTGCACCATATAAATTGTTTTATCAATGTTACAATTGAAAAACGCTATCTTAACATCTATTTGATGTAACTCAAGATCTAAATCGCTACCAATGCTATTATAATCCTGAAAGAGTCTTTCGAAGAAATCGGAGAGAAAGTCTCTTTATAATCGATGCCTTCTTTATGTGTAAAACCTTTTGTGACAAGACGAGCCTTATATCTCTCTACATTACCCTTCGAATCCCTATTGGGTCTTAAATATCCACTTGTAACCAATGAGTTTCGCACCTTCAGGCAATGGAACAAGGTCTCACATGTCATTGTCCTTCATAGATTTTATCTCTTCATTCATGACATCGAGCCACTTTTAAAAGTTAGAACTTTTCATGGCTTGACGGAAGTTGATCATATCATCTTCCACCACTCCAATGTCAACTTCATGTTCATTGAAAAATATGATGTAATTATTCAAAACCACACTTCTCCCATCTCTAGTAGATATTCTTAATGTTATTGGTTCTTGAGGCTGTAGAATTTGTTATTCTAGAACAAGTTGTTGACCTTCAGAAAGAGATCCAACGACATTGTCTTGATCCAGAGTATCTTCTTGAACAAGGTCAGTAATAGAAACATGATCCTGATCATTGTCAATGGCAATTGGAGGAATTTTAACGTATTTCTCCTCAAAGATAAAGTCTGTAACCCTTTCTTCCCACACAAACTCAACATCCACAAAAACTAGGCATTTCTTGTCTCGAAAATTCCCTTAGTTGTGGGGTCATAAAACTTATAATCCCTGGACCTTTTAGAGTGTCCAATAAAATAGCAACTGATAGTCCTTGCATCCAATTTCTTTTCATTTGGCCTATAAAACCTTATCTCAACTGGACATCCCTAAATGTGTACGTGTTTCAAACTAGGTATCTTGCCCGTCCAAATCTCAAAAGGGGTTTTATCAGTGGCCTTAGTTGTAACTCTGTTGAGTATATACGCTATGGTATTTAATACTTCACCCTAGAGTAATTCTGGCAAAGTAGAATGAGTAATCATACTCCTCACCATGTCCTTAAGCGTTCTATTCCGTCTTTCAGTAACACCATTCATAGTGGGTGAACTTGGCATAGTATACTGTGGGACGATATCGTATTCCTTCAAGAATTTAGCAAATGATCTTGGACGTTGCTTACCTGAATCGTCATATCTGCTATAGTATTTACCACCACAGTCAGATCTAACATTTTTAATCATTTTTCTGAGTTGGTTTTCAACTTCAACTTTATAGTTTTTGAGCACATCCACGATCGTGATTTTTCATGAATGAGATACATATATATAGCCATATCTAGAAAAGTCGTCTATAAAAGTTATAAAATATTGTTGGCCATTCCAAAAAGTCGTAGGGAATTGTCTACAAATGTCTGTATGTATAAGTTTTAAGACATCTAAAGTCCTGTTGGCTTGAAATCTCATTTTGTTGGTTTGTTTTCTCTTTAAACAATTAAAACACATATCATAATCTGTAAAGTCAAGGAGATCGAGAATTTCGTTAGACACAAGTCTCTCAATTCTCCTCTTGGCGATGTGACATAATCTTTTGTGCCATAACGAGGCAGAATTCTCATCAGTCAATTTTTGCTTTATACATCAAGTACTTACATGCAAGGATTCATTAAAAAGAAGTAATCGTATCAAATAAATAAAGCTTATCGTAACTTGATAAAGAACCGAAATCAACCAACTTTGAATCATGAAACAAACTAAATATTCTATTCCAAAATGAACAAGAATAATCATATTTGTCCAAAATAGAAATAAAAATCAAATTCTGTCGAAAAGACGGTACAATAAATGTCTCATTAAAATCTAGTCTTTAACAATAATCTAAATTTTCCTATTGCTTCTACTTCCACTGTCTTGTCGTCTCTAACATAGATGTATCTTTCACCATCACTTGATTTTCGGCAACTCAGGCAACCCTGCATAGACACACTGATGTGAATTGTTGCATCAGAATCTATTCACCACATGTATCTAGGTACCGAAGTTAAATTAATCTCAGAACAAACCAAACGAAGAAGAATACATTTCTTGACATGTCATGCTAGTTGGTGCATTTCTTCTTCTTATGACCTGCAACTTCACATAAGAAACAACCACCCTTAGTTTGTTCCTTATATTGTTTCTTTTGCGTTGCTGTACCCGCAGTTCTTTTATCATTTCTCATTTTCTTGATCCTTTTGTCCTTAGAGGTGGCGGCTAAATGAGCACTTTTGATCTTGTCATGTTTCAATCTTTCCTCTTCTTGGACACAGTGCGAGATGAAATTATTAATGGTCCATGAGTCCTTTTGACAATTGTAACTCACATTGAATTGACTGAAGTGTGCCGGAAGGAATATCAGAACCAAGTGCACTAACAAGTCTTCAGATAAATTCAACTTGGGTGCCTTTAGTTTTGAAGCAATGTGAGACATTTCAATAATGTACTCTAGTATGTTTCATTTCCCTTTGTACCTCATTGAGATAAGGTTTGCCAAAAGTGTACTACTTTCAGCCGTTTTATTCTTGGTAAACCTCTTCTCAAGGTCCTCAAGGAAACCCTTAGCCGTAGTCACCTTATCGGACATAGTACCCCGAAATGCTTATGGAATAGCATGCTTTATAAGCATCAAACTTATACGATTCAATCTTTCCCACTTTTCTATCTCTATCTTGTGATCAGAGCTACTCTTATTTTTAAGTGTAGTAGGTCGATCAACCCATAAAGCAAAGTCTAGATCCATGACTCCGAGAACAATCATCACGTTCTTTTACCATGCCTTAAAGTTGGTGTCATTAAGCATTGGAATTGAATAGATGCTAGCAAAGATATTAGCAGCAGAACCTGATACTGAATTAGAGAACAATTAATTTGAAGTGCTCACAATCCTTAATATGCAAATAATAATTTCAAATAATGGTAGTGCCCATCACAAGATACCTAACACAACATCGATATTTAGTTTTTGAACAGAAATATTGACTTGTAAGTGATACTCTTGGTGTAGTGATCAAACACTAACAATAAAGAAACATGTCAATCAATAAATCTTTCTTCGGACCGATTTATTGATCACACGTTAAACCAAATAATCGCCACATGTTTATCACCACAGGTGTATGTGTAGTTCGGCCAAATATTGACCTTCATTTGGACCGATCAAATATTTGCATGAATAACACACACACAAACACCTTTTAATATTCTAAGTTAATTAATTTCCATCGGCAACATGTTGTTTCAATTAATTCACTTTCAAATATTATATTACTCAAAAGAGTACTTTTCTACCAAAATTTGAAAAAGAAAATAACCGAATTGCATATTTAATTTATTTTGAAACTTTAGGGGGCTAAGGGTTAATAATTTAAAACTTTATAGATTAAAAATTAATTATCCAAAACTTTAGGGGTCAATAATTAATTTTTTGAAACTTTAGGAGTCAAAAATTAATTATTCAAAACCTTAGGGTTCAATTTAAACAAATTATGAACTTTTAAGGGTTTAATTACAAAATTCAGAACTTTAAATTAATTAATTTTCAAACATCGGGAACTGAATTATTAAACCTAGAACTTTAAATGTCCAATTGGATAAATTTTAACCTTAAGGGGCTGAATTGTCAAAAGTTTTAACTTAAGGGGCTGAATCAATAAAAAATCATTTTAAAAATTGTAACCTTAACCCTAATTTGAAAATTGAAAACAAGGGCATCAAATAACCTAATTTACAATACATACCCGTTCCCGAAAAAATAATAACCTGTAAACCCTTCAAAAACCAAAAAAAAAAAAATTGAAGGTAGGGATACCGGGGGAAGAGCACCGCCTCAGACCTGATCGCCGCTACGCTATGCGCTGCGCAGCACAAGGGTTCTCGCGGCAGCGCCATAGGCGACCAATTTTTTAAAAAAACAAAATAAAAATTGAAATATGAAAAACCGACCAAGTAATTTTCAAATTTAACAAAATTAATACCGAAATTACTAAATTTGAAAACTCTAAATTTATACAAGAACCAAATTAAAATTTTGATTCTCAATAATTCAACATGAATTGACTCTTATAGCACTTGTTGGGAAAACTTTTACCGTCATAACCATCGTTCATGTTGGATCATCAAGAATTTGTTACCGAAGCGGAAGCTACCTGAATCAGACATAGTTATCGTAATGAATGAATCATCGGTTTTAGTCTTCCATATTAACACGTAAAGGTCCATACTTTAGTTAGATGTTTCAAAGCCCAAAATACCGAAATATTATTAAATCACTTTAAACAAGTTTAACCAAAATTGATAGCCTTCTAATCTAATACACAATAGTTTACATATAAGCCCACATGCTCGATTAATTTCGTTGATGACTTATAATTGCAAATCTTTTCAGGATTTTATGTAAAACGAAAATTACTGCAGAATGGCCCTTCGAGATTCTTTTTGAAGATGTATAATTTTCCTTCAAAGATTTAAACGGAAATGATAATTGTCATCCAAAGCAAGTGGTCGACAAAATTGATAATTGTCCTTCAAAGTAGTCCTTCAAAGCAAGTGGTGGACAAAAGTTATGGTCCTTTCAAGATTCCTTCATCAGATTGAAGAAAATGTTCAAGTCTGAAAAAATCAAGACCAATATAAAAGGATAAACTCTTCAAGAAAAAGGCGGAGTGTAATTTTTTACAATAATAATTTCATCTGTATTGTATTATCTGGTAATTTATTAGATTTTTCAAAATATTTCAATTCTGAACTTTATTTAAGAAAAAAATGTTAATATTTAAAGTCAATTTTACTATTTAAAAAGTCAAAATTTTACTGTTCACTATTCATCTTAATTGCATTTTATTCTGCCATTTCAATTCCTAGCATTACTTCATCTGTTCCGTCTATATTGGGCATCAGAGCCAATATGTTCAAGGTATTTCAAATAGTGTTTGACGTAGAATTGTAGTTGTCAAAACCCAAGGACAATGATGGTCAGCCCTGAAGCCTCCCAAGAGCGTTGTAGCCGTGTGATGGACGTTTGCGTTGGTGTAGGTTGGGTGGTCCCATCTAACTTGGTCTTGTATATCCTCTACAGTAATGTTATACCCTATTCAAGATGTCCTTTCCAGATAATTGGTTTGGCAGGTCTAATAGTTCTAGGTCTATAACTAATAGTTTGAATAACAATTTTCAAGATGATGGAGATATGGATAATAATTAAGAGATATTAAAAACTTTGAATGGTAAAGAACCTCACATAGCTCAGATAGAACATAACACTTCATAATTAGATTATTTTTTAAGGTAGATAAGAAAACTATCTACAAAATAGGAAGATTTAATTCCCATCAAGGTTATGCTATCAAGACTTGTGAACAAACCTTACACCTCAATAATCAAAATGTTGAAATTAAATTACTTTCAAGTGAAGCAATTAGAAATCATAGGAATAAATATAAATTTCTTCATATTAGTCTCGTTCAAATTGCTGTCAAGTCTTTATTTAGAATTGGTCTAGAAATCTTCCTCTTTTAATATTAAGAGATAAGAGACACCTCAAATTTGAGAATTCTTTAATTACTGTTTTAGAGTCAAATCTAAAAGTGGTCCAGTATTCTCAAACTGTTATCCAAAGTATATTATCGGTCTCAATGATGAGGCTATATTAAATGCTCTTATTCTTCATATGGAGACCAAAAATCTCAATTTCGATGAATGCTCAAAATCATTCGTTGTAATATATCGTATATATTACAAGGTAATGAGTACAAATCTCAACATTAGAGCATTGAGATCATCTCCGAAAGAAAAAAACTCTTTTTATAGAAGTCAATACTCTACATTCAAATACAATTATTACAAAAAGAATTCCTTGGAATAGGATTTCTAGATCTTTGGAATGGGACCTTGAAACAGTCAATGTTTCAAAAAGAGAAAGCCAGAAGGACATTCCTCACCACTAATAAATTATCCCTATGGAAATGTTGAGATGATATTTGATGAAATTTCTAGCTCTAGGCATTCCACTTCTTTCAGAACTAATAATATCTGTGAAAGATTTCATCGTCAACCCTCAAGATATTCAACTTCTTCTGAAAAATTAGGAGGAGTTGATTTTATCCCTAGTAGTTCAAAACCTCAATATGAAGATGAGCTTGACTTGACAAGAGCTGAGTCTCCTACTCATTCTGATATACAACCTCCTTCTCCAATTGAGAAGTTAGGAAAATAGTTAAATGTTATTTCTATTTCTATAGATAGAAAAAGGGAGTTCAAAACACAGCAAACACCTCAAGTTAAAGCATTTAGAAAAAAATCTAAGAAAGATGTTTTCTAAGGAAAAATTAGAATCATTTTGAGAAGAAATTTATTCTTACCCAAAAGATTTAAGTTGTTTTTCAATGGGCTAAAATAAGAGTTTTTGGAAAACAAAACTGTAAATCTATTAACACAACTCATGTAAAATAATATGAGTGGGGAAAAAATTCAATCGGAGTATCCTCATATGGAAGAAATCGCAATTTCTCACGAAAATAGCGAGGTTATTGCTTCTCCTCTCAAGCAAGTTACAGATAGATCCGAAGATTCTGATTCTACAGTCAAAGATATTAAGAATATTCAAGTTGAATAATTATAGAAAAATCTTGTTACACTCAATAACAAGTCAATTAACTAGGATTGAATCAAATCCAGAACCAAGAGAATCAAAAAGAGAAGACAAAAAACCAATAAATTCAATTTTTAAACCAATAGAAGAAACTTCAAAACCAAGGTTAGGAAAACTTTCTTCTGAATCAAGTTTTTTAGAAGAACATCAAAACAACTTTCTAAAATAACTACATTAAATAATGTTAATGTAGTTGATTCTATCGACAAATTCAATTTGAAGAAGAAGATTCTTCTCAAATTAATAGATTGAAGGGTCAAAATTCAAAAATTCATGATCAATACTCAAGGCCTTCTTTTCCTGATATGCAATATGAGGAAAAAAGGAAACCTCAAACCTCCTATAATGGAGATGAGAATATTGAATGGAATATTGATGGAATGACTCAAGATCGAATTATTCAAGTTGTTGAAAATATTGATAGAAATTTTGTGAAAAT
>CAIGRP010115818.1:0-14502 GCA_903798385.1 Fraxinus cuspidata | reverse complement strand
TTCACACTTGCCTTAGACCACATTTTCCATCAAAAGTTTTATAAAAAAACCTTTTCATTTTGCCAAATTAAAAAATAACATTTTTCATTAAAACATGCTCAACTCATAATGTGTCGTCATTTTACCCAAAAATGCACAGAACACAAAATACAACTAACAACGACCACAAGTAAAGTACTGACACAATTCACACAGAATAGTCAAGTAAATTTTCCTAAGTTCATGTGCAATTCTAATAATGAAAAATTTTAATTGGCAACTAATTCACATAGAATTCAAGGCAAATAATTAACAAGTAATTTCTAGGTCTAGCAACAGACAATGATTACCCTTCTACGGTAAACCCAAACCTAATGTTACCCCACATGATGACTTCTAATGCGAAAAGTAAATTATTATCATACTCAATAACTATAACTGCAATATTTAAAAAAGAAGGAAAGAACATGAAACCGAGCGGATCACGTCTGAAGGTCCGTAAATATCAAGATATGTGAATTCATCACTTTAGGACCACCACTATTCGTCCTAAAGTCTCCAACAATCGCATGAATCAACCAAACACGATCGAATCCCGAACAGGCGAAGAGCACAATCGCACAGACTTCGCTGTATAATCTGAAACAGAAAACTAACAACACCAAAATGTCAAGAAAAATGTCAGGAACAAACTGCCTAGACACCATCGCCAGGAAACCATCCACGCTCCCTCACGCGCCGACGCCCTCTTTGCCCGTAGGATTCACGAGCCAGTAACACGCGCACCGCCAGTGACATGCGCCAGACCTCCAAGACCTGTACATCACGCTAGTGGTCGCCGTTTCTCCAACATGTCTGTGGTTTGGCCGGAAAACGCCGGAAAACACCAAAACAGTTCCGGCAGAAATTGAAAAATCTGGACAGTTTCTGTTTCTATTTTTCTGCCGGTTTCTAGCCAAATTTTGGTCAATTTCCAGCCACTTTTTTACCCCAAAAATCACATATTTCTCAACAACACAAGCTCTGATACCATTTGTCGCAGAAATCCCTCGAGAAATCTTGATTCCGGGCTCAGAAAACAAACAAACGAACACCACACTATCAAGGCTCGACCTAAAACTTCTACACCTTGTTTGCTCCAAGTTTCATCTTCATGAAGGAGATGTGGTGGTGGTGATTGCAAGCCCACACAGAGAGGAAGGATAAGAGAATAACAATGATTGGAACTCACCAANACCTTGTTTGCTCCAAGTTTCATCTTCATGAAGGAGATGTGGTGGTGGTGATTGCAAGCCCACACAGAGAGGAAGGATAAGAGAATAACAATGATTGGAACTCACCAAGAAATCCACCAAACAAAACCCGGCTGCCATTTCTTCTCCATGGCTGCCTCTCCTCTCCACTCCACTCTTTTGCACACACTTCACACACACACACACACACACTCAAAAAATGGCTGGAAAGGAATAAATAGGGATCAATTAGGTTACTTAATTTTGGGCCAAACACTCCCTCTAAAATGGGCCAAAGTCCACTAAATGGGCTACCAAATAATTCCCACAACTAACCACATAAATGGGCTAACAACATAACCATTCAAAACCAAACTTGGGCCATCCAAAAGTATAGGTTGTTTCCGAGTTGAGCCAAGTCTATGGTGTCGCTAAATAATCCGCCAATTGTTTTACATCATATTTCGAATTTATTGGGTATCAAAACCCAACACAGACAAAAATCTTTAAAGTTTCATGGCAAGGAAGAAATGAACGATATTCGATAACATGGACTGGTCTCGGTATCAGCAATATAGAACAGTCGGTCTAGACTGAACTTTAGTATATTAATAAAATCTCTTGAAAACTTCTATCGTATGAAAATTGAACTTCTAATGGAGAAGTTGAAATCTTACCTTCGGCAATGACAAGGATGAGAGCAGACGACAGCAAGTTTTTTGTGCTATAAGAAATGTTTATCCGAGATCCTTTATTCAAGAAATATATCCATTCTTGTAACAAGGAGAAGTAAAAAAAAGTGAACCAATCCATCATTATTAAAACTGTCGATCACTTGCAAAAGAAAAAATCGCCTTACAGTTACCGGCATGAAGGATGGTTTTGCTAGTCTCAAACGATGTAGTCGAAACATCAAGGGGTGGATCTTTGTAAAATCTATATAACATTGGTCATTTCCTGCCATCCAATTCCTCCACCTGGTATATGTTTACATTAACTATAAAAGGAAAATGTATACAGTATACAAACTACAAGTAGGAGCAACATTCAGTTACCTTAATCGAGTCCACGAATAATTGGTTGGGTTTTATCAGTATTGATGAACTTGGCCCAAGCTTTACTTTCACAAATCCATATACCTCGAAAATCAGAGTCATAGATACTGAAATCAGATGCAAAGACAATCCCATATATAACCAAATGTGTCATGATTCCACTTCCTAATATCCGTTTTGCAAAATTTATAAATTGTCAAACTTCATTCTTAAGCACAAATTACAATGGATGTGCAAATACTATCCACTTGCACGACAAATTGTCTGTATTAACTAATTAAAACTCTAAAATTGAAAAAAAAAATAAATAAATAACAAGTATAAGCCAGAATTTCAGAAAACAAAAGATAAACTAGGAAGTACGAAAAATTCTTGAAGCAGAGAAATTTGTTATTATGTTTATGTTAATGTGGATTAGACGTCTATGGTTCATCATGTATGGTTAAACCAAAAAGAACAATGCTACAAGTACATGGGAGTTTTGCAGGATTTTTTTGCCAGATGCCAAGTGTCAATACTACATTGGTCAGTTTTAATCTTTTTTTTTTTCATCATCCAATCCAAGAATATCACCTCTCCTTGTGAAAGTCCCTTGTACATGTGGCTTTTTTCAACCAAAAATGTACATACCGACAAACGAGAAGGCGAGCACAGTGATGATACACGCCCAAATATCGAATATACTCCTCGACTCTTCACTGTCATTGTGCACCACGGAAACTCTTCAATATTCTCCTCTCCGTCTATTTGCACCTGTGAACTAGATGTTGTTGCACATGATGTAGTAGCACATAAATATTCCAATGATGAAGTAAATCAATCTCGTTCTTTATTCTCAACAAAACAAAAAATTTAAACAAAATTGTTCGAAATAATTCAGTTGGAATTAGTAGAATTGGATTTTATGTCTTACTGAATATGTCATGTTTTAAAGAGTTCATGGATATATTTTGTGTCCTTGTGTCTTACCAACCTGTCGTGGGGGTTGGAGCGTGGGGTTTGTGTCAGACTTAACAGTTATGCCTTTGTTTAAGTAGCAGTAGCAATGTAGCATTGCCATAAGTTTGAAAGTGTAGATAGCACACTTTTTTTACCGTTAATTTCGACAACACTTAAAATAATTCATAACACGGATTTTTACACTTCATACAATGCCAACCTTTGTTGATGAATTGTTTAGTAAAATAGTTGTTTGTTTAATTGACAAAGTAATGTTAAATTTAATTATCAGAAGTGTAATTAAATTCTATGCAAACTATAAAAGAAAAGAAAGAAGGAGAATGAAAAGAAAGTGAAGAAAAGAAATTCGAGGCAAGTGATTAACACTTTCTTTTTAAGACATAATTGTCCCGCAACGGTACTAACGAATTACGACACTTGTCTCCCAAGATACAACTAATACAACTTATGATAGAAGCACTTCAAACCACAAGTTACAGCAAACGAAATTTTTCTCTCTATAAGATAACAATTTTGGAATGATTTTTGAAGAGTTTTTGTGTAATGGACATTGAAAGGGTCCTATTTATAGAAAATAAATGTTGTGTGTAAGAAGTCACACCCAAAAACTTAGCAACATTCAGGAAAGGGAAGTATCACTTGCTGTCGCTAGCCTATCGGTGACTTCTTGCTCGAGTGCCAGTAACACATGTTCAACCAAAACTTTTCGCCCGGTTATCGCTCGAATGACAGCTTTGCTGCTAGCCTGGCGCTCGAACGGTAGTGCTATGGGTTAGTTTTTTCCTTTTTCTCCTCGTTTTTCTTCCAAATTTGGACCGCAAATTCTCATTCATCTGGAATTGATTTTGAGATTCCAAATATACTAGATGATCTAATAGACAAGTAGAACAAGTTAATTTTTTATTCATAATTTGATTATCGGATCAAATTCGAATATTTGTCCGAAGTTAACACAAAGTTACTTTTCGAGTTTTATGCTTAACCAATTTTTTTAATCTTTAAACCAAATTCCAAAAATCCCTTACATGAATAGAAATTCAAATATGTTCATGTTATGCGAAAATATGATGCATCGTAGAAAGAGCAGAAAAACACTGCATCATGTAAGGTAGCTTCCTATTTTGAACCTTCCTTAGTGAAACACTATGTGATTTACTTGGCTAATTGGTGAATGTGATGTCATAAACCATTTAGTCATTAGCGTAAACGAAGAGAACAATACTCACACAAGTGTCTTTCCTAAATCTTTCATGGTTCTCATGATTTGGTTCATTTTAGCCCTAAACCACTCATGGTCACATGACTTTCCTCAAGTGCATTTTACTTTTTAAGTATACTCTCAATGTAATGAGATTGAGAAAATATAATTTCTTCTGATATTTTAGATATCATAATCCCTAATATCATATTAGTCATACACAAGTCTTTCATATCAAAATGTTTCGTTAACATTCTTTTGGTATTTAGTATTATTTCGTGACTAATACCCATTAACAACATGTCGTCTATATATAGACATACGATCACATAGGCTTTTGGTGTCTTTTTTATGCATACACACTTGTCACGCCGTTTATCTTAAATCCATTAGACAACATCGGTTTGTCAAACTTTTGGTACCATTGTTTAGAAACTTGTTTTAATCTATATAAGGACTTACTAGTTTACAAACTTTTTGTTTGTGATTAAAGGAGACGAATCCTTCGGGTTATTCCATGTATGGAAAAACATTATCAAAGAATAATGTATTTCTTGATTCAATTATGGTTCCTTCATGTACATCTTAATTTTCAAATTTAAGTACAATGAAATGATATGCAATGTTATTATTGGCGTATCCAATAAATAGGTAATCAATTGTCTTAAAACTGATTTTTACATGTTTAGGTTTAGGTACTTCAATCTTAAACAAATACCCCCACACTTTCAAGTGTGGTAAGAAGGAGGATAACCTCCTCATAGTTCATATGGAGTTTCTTCAATTTTGTTAAGGGGTATCTTGTTAAGAATGCAATTGTCAAAAGAATGGCTTCCCTCACAAGTTCAGAGGTAGACCCGAATTTATCAACATTGCGTTCATCATCTCTTTAAGAGTTCGATGTTTGCATTCAACAACACCATTGAATTGAGGTGAATAAAGTGTCGTTATTTGATGAATAATTCCATGCTCGGAACAATATTTTTCAAACGATGCCCCATATTGACCACTTCTATCACTATGAATATTTTTTATTCGTTACCAAATTGATTCTCAACGTCCGTCTTATAATGTTTAAATACATATAAGGCTTCGTCTTTATTTCGTTGTAGAAAGACATAACAATACTTTGTACAACTATCAATAAACGTTATAAAGTAATTCTTATCACATTTAGTTTGAAAGAATTTCAAATCACATTTATCTCTATGTATTAACTCTAAAGGTGTCGTGTTCCTTTGAACGAGTGGAAATGTGTTTTGGCTAACTTTACTTCAACACATACTTTTCATTTATGATAAGAATCAATCTTAAGCATCGGAATAAAACTTTGATTCATATGTTTACGCATAGATTTGTAACTAACGTGTTCTAATCGACTGGCTATAAACAAGAAAACTCAAGCATATAAACAGAATTGAAAGTTTTAATGCTTGTGGTACAATTGTAAGAACGTTCATTTTGAACATTCCTTCACTAAGATAACCCTTACCAACATACATATAATTTGGTAGGTACGAACTTGCCCGACACTAATACAAGTTTAAAATTGTTCTTGTTAAGTAGAGACCCAGAAAACAGGTTCTTGCGAATGTCGGTACATGGAGGACATTATTGAAGACTAGTTCTTTCCCGGAAGTCATTTTCAATGTGATCTTTCCAAGTCCTTCAACTATTGAACTTCCAAGTTTCTCATCAACAATTGTTCTCCTTTCAATTTAGGATACTTCGAGAACATGGTTTTATCTGCACAAATATGGCGAGTAACACCAATGTTGACCCACCAATCCCCTGGATTACCAACCATACTGCGTTTAGAAATAATCGCAGACAGACTCATCTCTTGAACCCCTTCAGAAAGGGTGTCTCTTTTAACCACATTTTCTTGTGCAGTCTTCTTCGACTCTTGCATTCGTTTGAACGATTTTTGGCTTTTCCACAATTGTCACAGTTTCCTTAAAACTTATTGGCATTCTTGGATTTGTCTTTTCTTGGTACATTATTGGAGATCTTACGCTTTTTGTTGACAACCTTCGAATCAGTTTCAACCAAATTCGCTCAAGTTGAACAATAGATTTTTTTTCGGTGTTTCTATTGTCTTCCTCAATCCTCAAACGAACTATAAGTTCCCCCAAATTCATCTCATGGCGTTTGTGCTTAAAATAGTTCTTGAAATCTCTCCACATAGGAGGGAGTTTCTAAATGATGGCTACAACTTGGAATGATTCACTCAATTCTATATTTTCTACATGTATGTCATGAAGTAGAACTTGAAGTTCTTGTACTTGACTTATCAAGGTTTTGAAGTCTACCATTTTGTAGTTCAAAAACTTGCCGATAATGAACTTCTTTGTTCTGGCTCCAATAAATCCTATAGACCATTGGCCAAGTCTATCGAACTATACACTTCCTAAAGTGTATTGTCCAATCCATTTAGGATGTAATTTTTGCAAAGGAAACCCGAGTGCTTCTGTGCATCCAATGCAATAATCGGCTCACAATTATTTTTTCCCTTCTTGTACTGCATGAGTGGTCTTTTAAGAACTTTGTCAAATTCAAAGTAGTAAGATAGAATAACATTATTGTCATCTTTTGAAATTCACACCTCCAAACGTTTCCCTTTTTTTCCCACATGGGATATGAGAATTTGGTATTTGTATAGATAAAGACGGAATCAAATGGTTCGTACCATTCATTGTTTGACTTAAAGTAGTCTCAGCGGTAGTCATTTCTGTTACAAACAGAAGTTCAATGCACAAAATGAAATAAAGGAATAGCACCAGAAGGCTTATTCCAAAGTTGAAGAGAGAACAAACAATCACAAAATTTTCTCTTAAGATTGTTGGTGAATTGTTTAGTGAAATGATTGTTTGTTTAATTGACAAAGTAATTGTTAAGTTTAATTCATAAGAGCATAATTAAACTCTATACAAACTATAAAAGAAAAGAAAGTAGGAGAATGAAAAGAAAGTGAAGAAAAGAAATTCAAGGCAAGTGATTAATACTTTCTCCTTAAGATAAAATTGCCCTACAACGGTGCTAACGAATTACAGCACTTGTCTCTCAAGATACAACGGATACAACTTGTGATGGAAGCACTTCAAACCATAAGCTACAAAGAACTCAAATGAAATTTTTTTTCTCTACAAGAAAACAATTTTGAAATGATATTGGAGAGTTTTTGCACGAGATTTTGATGTAATACTCAATGTAAAATGACATGGGATGCATAATGGACATCCAAATGGTCCTATTTATAAAAGATGAGAGGTTGTGAACGAAGAGTCATGCCCAAAAACTCAACAACCTTTACGAAGTAAAGCATCACTTTCTATCACTGGCATCTCACTTCATAGCTAGTGACACATGTTCAACAGAAACTTTTCGCCCATCTGTCACTAGCTTGTCGCTCGAGTGACGCTTTGCCGCTAGCCTGCCACTCCAGCAGCAGTGCTATATGTTATTTTCCTCTTTTTCTCCTTGTTTTTCTTCCAACTTTGGGCCGCAATTTCTCATTCATCTGAAATTGATTTTGAGATTTCAAATATACTATGACAATCTACTCAATGAGTAGAACAAGTTAGCCTTTTATATTTATAATTTGACTTTCGGACCAAATCCAAATATTTGGCCAAAATTGACACAAATTCACTTTTCGAGTTTTATAGTTAATCAAATTTTCTAATCTTTAAACAAAATTCCAACAACTTAATGTATACATAGAATGTATAAATAGCATTTTCCTTGTTTAAGTAAGCTCGTTACTATTGAGTCTTAGGCAATGTAATAATAATAAATGAATTACTAATTATGAATATATAATTAAAATTAATGTTAATTTTGTCTAGATGAAATTGAACACTTTAACTCAGCAAAGCACGTGCTATATAAACGATATATTATTTTCTCACTTAAACTAACATTTTCTTCAATAGATTCTTTCTGATCAAATTGCATAACAATTCGTCCATCACAAAGTACCAAGTTCACAATAAAATTGATCATAAGAAAATACTTAAGCATACTTTTTCACTCTTTGAACTGTGGAATAGATTCTGGACACAAATAATCTACTACTTCGCTTAGTTTCAATTCCAACGTGTCTATATATTTAACGTGGTAATTAGATCTCACTCTTTGACACATAAAAAATCATAGAGTTCATGCACAAACTCATAACAAATTAGGATAATTCATAAAGCAGTTTATGTGAAGTTTCAATCTATATACCACGGTCATCATTAGAATTAAACTTTTACATGAAATGTCTACTCGAATACACTTTCAGATATACCAAATGTATTAGTGTCACTACCTCAAGATCATTGCACCAAGATCAATACAAATTGCATACCCCAATGGTAGAGTTGCAACTATTACAATCTTAACAAAATAGAGTGTCAACATCTTATTCTATAAAAATGGATAATCGATTTTTATGAGCATACAAAATAATGTCTTATGTACCAACTCCTATTTTGTATTTCACTCATCAATTCCACATTCTCCAAAACTAATAGAACTGCCTTTGATAAAAATAAATAAAAATTAACACACGAAATGTTTATTTTATCATAGAATTTCAAATAATAATACTAATAAGTTGTAGGAATTTTTTTTCTTAAAAGAAAAAAAGGATTCGGTATTTTGTATTTCACTCATCAATTCCACATGCTCCAAATATAATAGAATCGCCTTTGATATAAATAAATAAAAATTAACACACGAAATGTTTATTTTATCACAGAATTTCAAATAATAATACTAATAAATTGTAGGTATTTTTTTTCCTTAAAAGAAAAAAGGATTCGGGCTACAACACAAATAGTAGCTCAAAATTTAGCTCAATTTGGCCTATACTCGCGTGTCAAGATAAAGATGAAGGAAGTTACTACATGGCATTTAGCTATGTTTGCCTCTTTATTTATTTTTCAAACTCATTTTCCAACTAAAACAAAGTTGCCGGCCTTTTACAGGGAACATGTTGTAAAACAAACAAGATATCAGAATCGCTCTGATACACATATTGTGTTAATTATGTCCAAAATCTCTAATACCACTTGTTGAGAATTCAAGGATCACGTATCGTTTGATACCACTTAATATGAAACTAACTATCGGATTGAGATGTTAAAGTTATATGATATAATAATGAAGTATTTGATCACAAGTAAAAGAATAAAAGAAGACAAGAAAATATAGTAGAGGAATTAAGAGATTTTATTGCACCAATAATAATGGAGAAATATACAATTGATCCTAAAGTTCTAAAAATCTCTTTTTTCACATTATTCTCACATTATAAAATTGTATAAAAGAGCCTAATATTTATGAGAAATATGTAGGGGACGTTCAAACCCTTCTTGTAGAGTTGTTGATGAAGTAAGATGTCAAAAAATCGAGTTTAAAACGAAAAAGGTGAGAAAAACACGAAAAATCGAAATAGGTACAGGTGAAGCTGCGGCACCACCTCTGGGCGCCCCGGTGTTAGGGCCGACGCCGCAACGCCCGCCGGGCATTCTGCCCAAAAAATTCCTCTTTTTTTTTTCAAGTTGTTTTCTCCATCCCGAACTCTTCTTCAAATCCAATACCAATTTTCAACTCTCAACGGGCCTCCAAAATAGAATTTCAACTTGATATAGGACTCCAATAGCATTTTAAACTGAATTTTTCTTAATGTGCACTTCAATTAGAATTTTTCAATTACTTTAACAAGGAATTCGATCACACTCAAATTCTATCAATCTCCACATTGACACGAATTCTACTACAACGAACAAAGATCCAAAATATTCTCCACTTGGAGAAGAAAATCCGTCTACAAAGAATGAACTGACTCTTCAACAATAACCAAAACTGATATCTCCAACCAAATACAAAATACTTTACCTCTTCCAACAAATCCAAGCAACTCTGCAAAATTACTTCAAATTCCAAAAAAATCATAATAATTTTAAAATTCACCAAATTGGACTGTAACACACCCCAAAACAAAATTGAACCCAAATGCTTTTAAAGAAGGCCTCTTGCTATATTGTACACCTTCTACTACATTGAAAACATGCTCAAGAAAATCAGTATCCACCATTGGGTATGTCCCTAGCAATTGAATACAATGACACATCAAGTGATGGTGGCAAAGCGACATTATCCATATATCCTAAACTCCACTGAGCAATATTCTTCAAATTCGACAATTTACGACCTCCTTAAGGTATTGTACCAAATTGAATGTTCACCACGGTACTGAACAATTGTTGATAGACTCTTCTAAATATTGCACGACACTGCAAGATATATAACTGAGACATTTTATGTCCCTCCAATACAACTGGGCACCCTTACAAACCTTCAAAACTCCACCTCCACCAAAGAACTCATAACCTTTTGAATCAAGGATAGACAACAGGATGAGATACTTCTTCAAATCTGGAACATGTCAAACCTGACCAAGTGTTCTAATTGTCCCATCCAATAGCTTCAATCTGATCGTACAAATTCCAGTAACCCGACAAGATGTGTTGTTTTCCATAACCACGACACCTTTGGAAACAGTTTCACATATAGTAAACAAGTCTTTATTGGGACACATATGAAACACACAGGCTAAATCCAGAATCCAATCCTCCTCTGGTTTAGACTCGATGTCAGGAATAGCCCAAAGATCTCCCTTACTTACAATGTTCTTTGCGAGGTCTATTTCACCTAAAGTCTCTGATTGCTTCCCATATCGACTTACAACCAACCTTTCTTTATTCTACAATTTGTAGCAATCCTTCTTCAAGTGCCCTTTCTTCTTGCAAAAGTTACAAATCTGATTACTGAACTTAGATTTCGATCTGCCCCTTCCAAAACCACCATGAGAAATAAAGCCTTCTCTATCTCTAAACTCTGAAACCAGATGCTTCATCTTCTCTTTTGAAAACAAAGCATCATACACCTCCTCTATGGTGGGAGTATCACGATTATACAAGACCGTGTCTCTAAATGAAGAAAATAAAGTGGGCAACAAATACAATGATCCTCATTTTGCCATTCAACGAGTATAAACGCTGCTTGAGATGCAACTTGCTTGTCAGACTTTTAGTCATGCACAATTGCTCAACCATAAAGGAGTTGTTGAACCCTCCTTCAAAACATTTTGAAGAATGGTATTCAATATATGAAGATGAATGTGAGAAACTGCCTTCTTATCCTTCCGTAATTTCTCCTTCGTGGTTAAAGATAAGAGCATCTTGTCAATTCCCAGCAATGCACCATCCAAATCCTACTATGCGAGTACTGAACGCATTTTAACCTCCTATAGTGAAAATCTAGTACTCCTATCCAAATGCGGAATGTCATACTTCATGGAAGTCATCACGAACAAAAACCTCGAACAAATCAAACATTGCGCTCTACGGAACGCTGAACCTAGGCTCTGATATCACTTGTTGTAAAACAAACAAGATATCAGAATCACTTGGATACCACTTGTTATGTTAATTATGCCCAGAAAATCTAATACAACTTGTTGGGAATTCAAGGATCACGTATTGCTCGATACCACTGATATGAAACCAATCATCGAATTGAGATGTTGAAGTTATATAGCACAACAATGAAGTATTTGATCACAAGTAAAAGAATAAAAGAAAATAAGAAAATATGGTAGATGAGTTATGAGATTTTATTATACCAATAATAATTGAGAAATTTTCAATTGATCTAAATTTCTAGTAATCTTTTTTTTCACATTATTCTCAAATCATAAAATTGTATAAAACAACATAATATTTATAAGGAACATGTATAAGACGTTTAAACCCTCATAGTAGAGTTGTTGATGAAGTATGATGCCAAAAAATAGAGTCCAAAACAAAAAATGAAAGAAAAACACGAAAAATCGGAACAGGTACGGTGGCTGCAGCGCCTCCTCTAGGCACCCTGATGTAGCGGCGCCCATGCCTGGCGTCGCTACGCTGGGCATTCTGTCCAAAAATTTCCTCTTTTTTTTTCAAGTTGTTTTTTCCTTCCCGAACTTTTCTTCAAATCAAATATCAATTTTCAACTTCCAATGGGCTTCCAAATAGAACTTCATATTGACATAGGACCCCAATAGCATTTTAAACTGAATTCTTTTTTACGTGTACTTTAATTAGAATTTTTCAATTACTTCAACAAGAAATTCGAGTCACACTCAAATTTTAACAGAACACGTGACAGATTTTTACTGAGTTGACCAAAAAAAAAAAAAAAAATGCCACCATAAAGAAACAACTGGCCGCAGCCGCAGTACCTATAGACATCCGGTAACATAAAGTGTTCTATAGCCGACACGTTATGAATAGAAGACCTATGACAAAACATATATATGTTATAAATGACTAAAGTTTGCCGAAACTTGTAAATAAGTCGAATTTGCATATGAAACTTTATTTAAAATTAAAAAAAAATGAGTACATGCAAATATAAATATGCGTTTACAGTTTTTCACCAAAATATATCATAAATATTCGAAACTTCAAGTTGTTCAAGACCCCTCGTGCATAATTTTGTTCCCGTCCAGTGGTACTTGAAGTTCAACCTCCTCCCCCAAATTTAATTCCCATAAATCTCCTCTGAAACCAAGGATCTTTCATAGGATGATTAGTTTAAATGTTATGTCTATGAAACCTACAGAATTTAGCAAGAATTCATTACGGTATAAATAAATGGTAAATAATACTCTTGTGGTGAAAATTTTTAACACAAAAAGAATGGCAGAGAGAAATCTGATAATAATTTACCTTGGGCCATCTCCAACCATTCACCAAAATTTGAAATAAGTTTTGCACTATTTTGCATCAAACTGAAAATCATCTTCAACCCAAATTAAAACTTACACCAAATGAACAATGTTTAATCATTTTTTTTCATTTTTTAATTATTAAAAATTTATTTATTTAAAGAATTATTTATTTATTTATCTTACAACTAAATAAATCACTAAGTAAATAATTACGTTAAATTAACGAAAATATTGAATTAATTAATAAATTTAAAAAATATAGTTCAATTAATAGAAATACCATAAATAAGAAAATATTACATTTTGAGTATTTTATTTTTAATTCATTCCTAATTATTATTGAATACATTATTAACATTTATTACAAATGCATATAATAATAATAATAATAATAATAATAATAATAATAATAATAATAATAATAATAATAATAATAATAATTTATTGTATCACAAAAATGTGTAACAAAAATGAATACAAGTATCCTTCACCAATTTTTTTGCAAAGTGAGAGAGAATGACAAAATTGTATTTAATCATTTTGGAGTTAAATGGTGCAAATGAATAGCGTTGCATCAAAAATTTGGCGAAACCGTGAATTGTGAAATGGTGCAAATGAAGGCGCTCTTGGAGACTTAGCAGATTCTGATATTGGAGCCTCGGAAATTGAGTAACAGAGAACAAGAAGAAATGGCCGGCAATTGGGAGAAAGATGAATTGAGATAAAAAAAAATTGTTTTAGCGTTCACACTTTACAAAGTGATAGAGACGTTCGGTCGGATTTATTATTATGCCACTTTCAAAGTTTCGCTTAAAATGCTCCTTTTCATTTTAACCTTATTTGAAGGTCTTCACCCTCATTTTTGTCACTTTTTTTTAATTATTATTTTACACTAAACTGTTCCCAAATAGCTACTTGAATATCACCTAAGCATTGCTCCCGATTGTTCAATCATTTGATAGTTAGAGTCTTTCTTTTATAAATAATTAGAACGAGTAAGGCTTAATAAAATTTGATCAATCATTTCTTCCGTCCTTAAGGTGTAGAACTAAACAAAAATTCGTACTCTTCATCTTCAATCGAAAGGCATAATACACAAATTCATGACATATAATCTTAGTTTATCACTGAAGCCAGATGAACTCTTATAGCATGTTTGATACGCATGATTGAATGGCACTATATAATTTTAAATTAGAAAAAGATATTAAAATATTGTTTACTATATACAGCTCAATGTTCTTGGACCTTAGTTGTGCACAAAATTATTATTCTAACCTCACATTAAGTACCCAAAATTGACATAGC
>CAIGRP010115813.1:0-28277 GCA_903798385.1 Fraxinus cuspidata | reverse complement strand
AGTGCATGATAATGATGTGAGTTTAGTGATTTGTTTCATGCATTTGAGAGAAGGGAAATAAATTTACGTATGTAAATCATCATAATGTCCAATATGGGATAGAAATATACCGCTATACCTTATGTAAATCTCTAAGTGTTCATAAAATCTCATGCATTCTTGTATATTTGCATTCGTCATAGAGATATTGTCGGGTCGTATGTGAGGGTAGGTCCAACATTACTCGAGAGATATTGTTGGATACAATAAAAACATTGATTCGTCATGATTGGATGTGTTGTCAAATTATAAAACTAGAGTTAGAAATAATTATTACTTGGGAATTCAGGATCCTAATGCGTCATTCATTCATAAATTACANCTTGGGAATTCAGGATCCTAATGCGTCATTCATTCATAAATTACATAAAATTTGTATTCAACCATCAATTACATTTATTTTAGTAATTCACACTTGCATCCTAGTTGATTTAATTCTACTTAATATTATCGTTTCGGTTAAGATCATATTAAATAGAAATCAAATTAAATAAATCTCTGTGGAAACGACACTCGGACTCAAAAAAAATCTACTTTATTACTTGTTAACAAACCGTACACTTGCGGTTGTTTTAATTCGAAATATATTTTCGCATAACAAGCGTCATGAAGAATTCAAGTTTGGAATGCTATTGGAGTTCTATATCAAGTTGAAGTTCTATTTTGGAAGCTCATTGGGAGTTGAAAATTGGTATTGAATTAATGAATTTAAAGAAGAGTTCAAGATGGAGAAAACAACTTGGAGCGAAAAAAAAAAAAAAAATCGAGGTGGATTACTCGGCGCTGTGGCGCCCTGAGGTGTCCCGGCGCTACCTGTGATGTTCGGGTTTTTCGCTGTTTCTTTCCTAATTCATTTTGGACTCTTTTTTTTTTTTTAGCATTCTACTTCATCAACAACTCTACTAAGAGGGTTTGGATGTCCTCTACATGTTCCCTATAAATACTAGGCTCTTCTATACAATAATGTAATGTGAGATATATGATTATTAGAATTATACGATCCATTGTAATCTTCTCCCTTTCTCCATTATTATGGAGTCAATAAAATCTCTTAATTTCTCTATCATATTCTTGTCTTATTTTATTCTTTTGTTCTTGATCTAATATTTCATATTTTGTCATATAACTTCAACATTTCAATCAAGTGATTGGTGTCACAACAAGTGGTATCGATCCTAATACAAATTAATCCAAACGGTCCAATCTGATCAACAGTGATGATGAACTGAATTAACTTTTTTAAATTATAAGTGACATAAACATGAAAAATGCTAAATACTCATGTCATTAAATCACCACAAACATAAGCATGCAAAAGTGTTAAATAATGTGTGGCGTTAATGTGTTACCAAGGCTCTATAACCACGTTGTGCGCATGAGTAACATATACTTCTATATGTTGAAGTTCGAGATCACCATCCTAACTTGTGTATCTAAGTGGGTCCGTTAATGCATTACCAAGACTCTAACCACGTCGCGTGCATGTGTTCATATACTTGTACATGTTGAAGTCCGAGATCACTATCCTAAAACGTGCATCTAAGTGAATGTTATGTCTCGACAAGACAAATATTTATTAAAGTTGATTAATTATGATGAAATTTATCAATCTTTCTCGCAGCGCAAGATAATAAATGAATTTTTACTTAATCAATCATGAGGTAACTAATTGTGTGCTCTTATATTTTACTTTACTTTCAATACCGTTTATATCATAAAATTTCCATCAAAACTCGTGGAATTTTTTTTATTTATATAAAGAATTGTGTTTACAAAAATTTATTCTTGCATGACAGTAGAAACAACCCAATCCTCAAATGTTAGGATAAAAAGGGGAAATAATTAATAAAAACAATAGAAATTTTTACTACAAAGTAATTTACATCGATATGTCATCACCAAACAGTTAATCAAAGATATTGGAGTACACAGATTAAAAAAAAGGGACAACATTAGTTTATTAACTAAAGATTGTTACATCATATGCACTTCAAAACATCACGAAATTCAGACAAATATAACAAGAGACATTATTTCCTATTAATGTTGTCTTTAATTAAAAATTAGTTTCTACCCCTAAAATGGGGGTTGTAATAAGAAGCACCACCGCGTCCGGCTCCACTGCTTGATGCACCTGCACTTGCATTTGGATCTGCATTTGCATTTGCATTGGGGAAAAAACCAGGATAAACGATGCTGGGAAAATCTAAATTTGGATCTGCATTCTCATTTGCATTTGGGAAAAAATCAGGATGAACTGTGTTGGGAAGATTTCCTTGGGGGTGCATTGATGCACCTGCAATTGCATTTGGATCTGCATTTGGCAAAAAACCAGAATGAACTGTGTTGGGAAAATTTCCTTGAGGGTGCATTGATACAGCTGCACTTGCATTTGGATCTGCATTAGCATTTGTATAAAAACCAGGATGAACTGTGTTAGAAAGATTTCCTTGAGGGTGCATTAATGCACCTGCACTTGCATTTGGAAAAAAATCAGGATGAACTGTGTTCGGAAAATTTCCTTGAGGGTGCATTGGTGCACCTGCATTTGCATTCGGATCTGCATTTGCAATCGGAAAAAAACCAGGATGAACTCCTTGAGGGTGCATTGATGAAGAAGAAGAAGCTTCGTTAATCCTCAATTCTTCCATTCGATTTTTTGCTTGATTTATGAAATTTTCCAGTATAGATTTCAGTTGTTGCACTTGTTCTTTATTGAGCTCTTCGACAGGCGCTTCCCACCAACCTCTGACGGTACGTTTTTCTTCAATTTCTTTTAAGCGCTCAGCTCGTTTTTTTTCGAACTCAACTTTCTCACTTATTTCGTCGAGTGTTTCATTGAGTGCCTTGACTTTATTTCGGACATAAGTCTCATAAATTTCACTAGAACTATTAGACGGTTCTCTATGATAATATCGATTTACTACAGCTTCCATAGTAGGATGGAAAAATGAAAATGGCTTACCAGTCGGCGAGAAAATGATAATCCCCATATCCACATCACATAAGGTACATTGTTCACTTGCCTTTTTTAGTAAACCTACTCGTCGTTTCGAGAATGTTGCATAACGATCTTCCTCGTTCTTGATCTTCTGGATCTCAATCTTTTGACGCCCTCGTGATTTCCTTCTCTCCATAATTGAAGTTTGTGCTAGAAATTGTTATTTGTGCATTGGCAATCTTTGCTTGACTGATATTTATAGGGGAAAGTTATAATTTCCCCCACAATGCATCACAGGAAATTATTTTACTACCAAAAAATCTAATTTAGAAAATTTAGAATTCAATAAAATCTTTATTTGGATTATCACAATCTAACTTTTTTCATTTCATTTTCAAACTCCGTTTAATACAAATATTAACTGGATTAAGTAAATTGAAAAGACAGTGAGTTAGAATAATATAAATTCTATGTGTGAATGCAAGATGATTTTTTATTAAAAGATGATGAAAGTCAAATGTGAAAAATAATTTAAAAGATTTTCAAAATCCAATCTAAATTTTCGTAAGATGCGAAATAAAAAAGAATGCAATCATGTAACAGCAAGTCAATTTGTACACGGTGATTAGTGATGGCAACGGGGCGGATTTAGGACGGACACCCTCGTCCCGCCACTCCCCTGCACACTGCCCCGCCTAAGACGGGGCGGGGCGTGCCTCATTTTTTTTTTTAATTTCTCATTAATTACTATTACTTTTTTCCCTTCAAGGGCGGGTTTGGGGTGGGGCACACCTGCCCCGTGACTTGAGACGGGGCGCGCCTACCTGCCCCGCCAACCCGTTCAGAGCGAATTTTTTTGCCCCATTCAGGACAGGATGGGAAAATTGTCATCACTAACAATTATTCACCTTGTATACTGTTCAGATGCAGTGTGGCAACACTACATTGGACACTGCCAAAAAAGTGCAATATTGGCAGCCAATGCAGTGCTGGCAACACTTCTTGTGGACCTTGTACATGATAAGTAGTAGATTTCATCACGTGAACCCAATTCTTTGATAGAATGTTTGACTAATACTACATTATTATAGCATGATTATAGCCCCTATTTGACACACATTTTCTGAAAATACATTCTTTCAAAATTCATTTTCAACTACACATTCTTCAATAAAATAATAGATTTAATACATAATAATTTTTCCTTACTTTTTGACCATATATTTCTCATCATATCACTATTTAAAATACATTATTTCATCAACAACATCCATCAAACACTATTTATTTTATTATTTTTATGGTTAAATGACTTATAATACTTAGTCATAGTGACAACATTTAGGTGATTGACATTTCTAGCCCATTTATATGTTTGAATTACATGGGCTTTTGATAAGCGTATTTTATACATTTATTCGGGGTCTCAAATAGTGATATTTGATAGATTTTTTTTTTTTTACAAAATATATCCTAAATTGTTATATTTTATGTTATATAAGTAAAACTCGAGAATAAGTGGGTGAATTGCAGAAAAGAAAGAAAAACTGACAAAAATGATAGAAACCCAAAGTTTGAAGACCAAAGTGTAAGTATTCAATAGTTGATTCGAACCATAAAATAATGAATGAAGATCATATATGATAAATTAGATGCAGGTTGAAGTCAAATGAGTGAAATATAGCCGATGTATTCTCACAAATCTTCTAGTTGAAAAAGTTATGCTCCAAATTTATAGTTTCAACTTAAGACCCATTTTTCGGATAGCAAACGTTCGAATTGGAGAAATTGCATTTATAGAAGAATTGTAGCCTTTGAGATATCTTTCCAAATCACTTTGAATCCCCTCAATCAAATATTTGGAGAGAAAGTTATAACAAAAATACTGAAAGCCGCTCAGGGACAACACCGTGTGAACTAGCTTTCATGCTAGACACCAGAGTTCTTGACTGAGAGCAATTCAGCATGCTTACGCATGCACGGTAGCTATACCTACTCGCGCGCCCAGGCCAAATTTTCTGTTGAAGAGCTAATTTCTTTTTTTATTCAAACTCTTATTGGTTATAACTTTGGAACGATTTCTTAACCTAAATTCAACACTTATAAATACAAAAGAACTTGGGAGGAAAAAAATCCATCTCCTCTTGTACACAGTTATACATCAAAAATCCATCCATATTTCATCATAAAAGATGGAGAAAATCATATATTGTGAGAAGATTTCAAATGTTCAAGAACTCATCAATTGGAGATTAAATGTTGATTTGTGGGCATAGATGTGAAAGGATTATTGAAAATTTATCAAGATTGTTTTGAAAAAATTCAAGAATATCAAGATTCATCTTCCTTCGTCCATTAATTCGCAATTTTGGGTGATGTTATTCAAAATTATGATGTCTTCTTGTAATTTCAATATGTTAGTCTAGTTAGTTAATTGGTATGATGAGATGAACCTTATTATGATATTTTCGATTTTAATAAATTAGTTTGACTTTAACTTACTTTTAAATTCTTGGATGTTTATAATTGTTTTTGTGATTTTCAATTAATTGGCCAGTAGTTGAATTGTTTGTGTAATTTGTTGTTATCGAGAGAGACAATATGATTATTAGTACAAAATAATAAACATTGTAAAGTCTGATAAGTGATAAAGATATATCGTTATGGTTTATACGGTTTCTATAGATGTTCTAGCATGTTTTATTTTTTTATTTTTTATTTTTCTACGTTTGCATCTTTTATAGAAATATAGGAATGTCATACGCAGGAATAGATTTAATTTTTATCGAGAGAGGCTTTTAATTAAAAAGAAACATTGACCGGCAAGAATAATTTCAAATTGTAATTTTTAATTGTTGAACTAAAAATAAATTAATAAGGAGGATTCGACATCTTAGCAAAACTTCCCACACATTTGAAAACCAATTTACTTGCTTTAACTTGGTTAATAACTTAGAAAAACTCAAGTCACTTTTGCTATTCAATTAAAGATATTATTAATTTTAACTCGATTAAACACGTAGTCCTCGTGGATTCGATACTATATTCATAATTTTATTACTTGATTGAGATACCGTGCACGTGTAGAATTTAAAAAGGTCAGCTTTAAAGAAAAATGTTGCTATAATTTTTAGAGGTTACTTAAATAGCTCTGATATCACTTGTTGTGAAACAAACTACCGGATTGAGAAGTTGAAGTTATATGAAGTATTAGATCAAGTAAAATAATAATAAAAACAAGAAATATGGCAAAGAAATTAAGAGATTTTATTGACTCAAGAATAATGGAGAAGATAAAAAATTACAATAAATCATATAATTTTAGTAATCTATTTTCTCACACTTATAAATTGTATAGAAGGGTATAATATTTATAGGGAACATATATGAGACATCAAAACCCTTTTAGTAGAGTTATTGATGAAGTAGGATACCAAAAAATCAAGTCTAAAACGAACTAGGAGAAGAAAACGAGGAAAAACGAAACAAAACGGGTGGGGCCACGGTGCCCATGCCCGACGCTATGGTGCCGGGCAATCTGGCCGGAAAAAAAAAATTTCAAATTGTTTTCTCCATCTCAAACTCTTCTTCAAATCCAATATCAATTACCAACTCTCAATAGACTTCTAAAATAGAATTTCAACTTGACATAGGACTTCAAAAGCATTTCAAACTTGAATTCTTATTGACGTGCACTCAATAGCACATTATTTATTAGTATTAGCCCAAGCTCGAACTAAGTTATTAGTCGCTCTACATAGAATCTAATCTTTGAGTCAATTTTCTATCAACGTACAAAAAAATGGTTCTTTCATAAATTCATTGATAGAAGTATAGTTGCTAAATAAAGCAATGAAAATAAAAATATCATGGACGAAAAAGTTCATGGGTAAGGGGGTAAGGTAAGAGTAATAATTTTAAAATAAGTTTGGTTCCATAGAAAATTAGATTAAAAGTCAATAATTAATACTAACCACACATTTTATTATACTCACAATTTTTCAATCATGTATATATTCCATCAAATTTTATCAAAATCTCCGAAAAAAAATAATTTTCATCTAACCTAAACAAGGGCATTATCGATAAATTTTCGTCATTAACTAAGGTAATGAAATAAGAAATAAAACATTACCTTCAAAATTTGTCTCTAATTAAATGAAAAAATATAAGTATAAGTATAAATATAAATATAATTTCTCAACAAAAAAAGTTCGTCAATAAAATAAAGTAATAAAAATTTAAATATTAATGATGAAAATTTTATTGGAGTATCATATTAGCTAGAAAAAAGAACTTTTTCTATCTATAGCATGGTAAACATCATATTATTTTATTTGATATATTTTTTTGTCATCTATATACGATAATTAAATTTTTAATTGATCAAAATTTAATTTTAACTATATATTTAATAAAATTCACATATTTTTATTAATTTTTCAATCACAGCAAAAAAGGCATTAAATTAATTTAAAAACCTTAAAATATAAATAAAGAAGTTGGGATCATGACATTTCTCTACTAGTAAATATATATTAATTATTCATCTTAAAAAATTTAAATAAATTTTTATTTTTTTGTGTGACTAGTACTTGTAATTGGTTGTACCGAATCAATTCAACTTACCCCTTATATTTCCACACCCACGCGGAGGCGGAATGAGGAAAAAGATGGCGATTGAAGGTTATAAATACAACTCTTCATCGCTTATCTTAGATCATCTGAAGTTTTTGGTGCTGCATTTCTCGTATATCTTATATTTTCGAATATTGCTTGGTTTAGACCTTGAATCAAGGTGAATTTCCTCATTCTTTGATTTTTGCTGATTTTGGTTCATTTTTAAATGTTTACAATATGTTTTTACTTCGATTGCTCGGTTACATTGTTTTTGCATTTGATGAAATGGGTCCTCATTATAAATTGTAGAATTATGAATTGTTTTGATTGGGTATCATCACCATTTCTTTCTAATTCAGTTGGATAATACTGATATGTACGGCTTTCGGGTTTATGTGCAATTTCGATTATAATTCATCTTAGGTGGGAAGAAAGTTTGTAACGTGTTGGAATTTGAAATTTGGGTGGGAAGAAAATGAATTTCGGGGAATTAAATTGATAGTTGTGTTTGATTGGTATAATTTTTCACTTGTAAAATGTCGAAATTTAATATTGAATAAAGAAAAATAATGTACGCGATAAGAAGTGATTCTTGGGAATAGAAAATGCAAAAATTGAATAGTGTAAAGAAAAATTATGATTTAAAAATTGAATAGTGTAAATAATGTTTTCTCCCTTGCCAAGAAAAGAAAAAAACTAGCTCAACCATGGGAATTTCAATTATTCAATTTTGTGGAATTAAGGGTCACATGAGGCCAAGTGAGAAAGGGAATTGCCAAGAAAATTTTTCCTATCAAACAAGCTAAAAAGTGGAAAATGTGGGATAATTTCTATCTTCCATGGAAAATTTTGACCTATCAAACAAGGCCTAATTGTTAATGTTCATTTAATTTACTTCAGTTCACTGTATGCCCAAATGCCACATTTCATTTTAATCCTGGATTTATATCGCTTGAATTTATTTTTTCTTTCAGTGACTTTTCTTGATAATCTATAACTGAACTGTTTTCTAACAATAGTTCTCTTTTTACAGGAATTTGCTACTGTTCCGTATTGAATTCAAATTCAAATGAGTAATAAGAGAAAAATTGAAGAATATAGTGACTTTGAGAATGAAGAAGAGAAGACTTCAATACGATTTGTTGGTTTCAAGGGCCAAGATCCTGAACTTACAATGTCACGACCGATTGATTCTGGCAACAGGTTACAGAAAGTATCTGTTAACTTTCAAACAAGAGTACGTCGTGTATTGGATATCCATAAAGCATGTCCATCAGGCATTATGGAGAACCACGAGAAAGAAAATCAATTGAGTGGATCAAATCGCATGATTGATCAATTAGCTAATCCTACAGTTTTTGTTGAGCAGAGATGGTGTGTTTTTTCCCCATGATTGATCAAATTATATTCCTATTTTTTTTTTTTTTTGAACTTTTTTCCAAACATAATTTTTTTTTTAATTGCAGGAGGAACCTGTTTGATCTTGTAGAACTAGATTACAATTCAGTGTCATTCTTTGTTCTTAAGAAGAAACAGACTCCAAGTTCACGCTGGTTGAGAGTCGGGAAGGGAGCTGCCAGAGTAAATTTGATCAAATTTGTTATTTACTTTAAACCATTTCTAGTTCTCTTATAAGAATATTTAAATGCTCAAAATTCTTTTTATACAGGTAGGGAGAGGTTCATCCAAGAATGAGAAAGCTCGGAAACTTGTTTTAGAACATTGGCTTGAGTTAGTAAGTAACATTTCTTTATACGTTATTTGCAGCATTCCTTTAGTTTTACCTCTATTATAAATGGATACCTGACTTGGATAAGTTAATGCGTGTACAGATTGATGTTCAGCATCGCTATGGACAAAATCTTCGATTATACTTCATAAAGTGGTTTCATTCTTCAACCATGGAACCCTTCTTCTACTGGTAATTTGTGATATATACCTTGTAATTTTTTGTCGTTTTGTCTTGAGCATCATACAAATGACATGGCGGTCCTTGATTGTAATCATGTCGGTTAATGAAGGTTAGATAAAGGCGAAGGAAAGGACCTAAATCTTTTGGAAAAATGTCCTAGATTGAAACTTCAGCAGCAGTGCATCAAATATCTTGATGATGTATATTCTTTCATCTAATCATCAGATGTTATGTTTGAACAAATGGGTTTTGTAGAATTCAGAGATTTCTTACTGATTGTTTTGTATTCTTTCAGATCGAAAGGAAAGCTTATGAAGTTTTAGTGGAAGATGGGAAGCTATACTACAAGCAGAGTCGGAGAATCCTAGACACCACTGGAGAACCAAATGGTGTCAAATGGATTTTTGTGCTCAGCACCTATAAGAAATTATACATTGGACTGAAAACGAAAGGTGCATTTCATCACTCTAGCTTCTTGGCTGGAGAAGCCACGTCCGCTGCAGGGAGGATAATTGTTGAGAGAGGCACTATTAAAGTAATATTCTTATAAAAGCAATCCAACTTTTCTTACGATTGTAACACTGCTTCATTAATTTAATTTTGAATTTTGTATTCTGACAGGAATTGGGGCGTCAGAGTGGCCACTATCGACCAACTGAAGAAAATTTCCAGGACTTCCTATCATTTCTTAGGGAGAAAAATGTGAATGTGACACACATTAAGGTACAGAAACAGTGAAATTTTATGTATTTTTCATTCCCTTGGCATGGTGGCAAGGATAGAGAGATCTCGGGTTGGACCTTATGGTTGAAACTTCACCACGAGCATATTTGGCTTAGTTTAAAAAGTTCACGAGTTAATTTTCTTTGAAGTTACCAAGTTAACTTTAAAATACAGTTACTTATGTTGACATTTAGACAAAAAAGTTTCTTGAAGAGTGATTATACCTTAACTATAAGCTTATTATCTATACGTGCTCTTAAAATGGAAACTTTTGGACCTTCTCTCACTTTGCTTCCTTTTCCTCAATTTCCTTTCTTAACATAGAACAGAAGTTGAAAGGTTCATGAAATTTGCTTTCATGTTGTTATTCAGCTAAATTCGGTGGACGACAAAGAACCATTTGGCCGAAAGGGCAGATGTTTATTGAGAAATAACTCATTCGATGACTATCCTGATGATATATTGGTGATAGAAAAGGACGACCTAGACGACTCAATTTTAGAGAAGGTCGCTGTTGCTTCAGCAGAATTATCATCCCAAATGCCTTCTTAAAACTCGATCCATTTTCAGACGCCAAGTAAGGATGATCGATGGAGTTTGTGCAATGATCAAAAGGTTGAATCAAACTCCTACAGTTTCGTTCTAGATTCTACGCAGATTGAATTAAAGCAGTGGAAACATTCTTTTCTTCAAATCTTTATATTTTAAATTTTATTTTTTAAATTCTTCCTGTGGTGTATTGAAGCAGGAAATCCTGAAGAAGTTGAATAAATGACAAATTATTTTATGATGTTGACCATGACTTGGTCAGTTTAAATATATGCAGCATTAAGTATTTATTTCTCCAGTACTCTCTCTCTCTCTCTCTCTTTGAAACAATTTACAATCAGAATTTTTTAACTTTTTTACAGGATTAAACCCTTTGTAGACCATGCTTGACATCACCCTCACAATAGGGGGGGCGTTTCCAAAAAAAAGCGACTTTTCATTTAAATTTACGATTTTGGTGGTACGGAATTGTTGATCTCCAAATCTGGTGAGATACGTGGCCAGCATCTCCATGTCCACTTAAGCACCACTTGCACACTAAAACACAATGTGAGTTAGGGTACAAAACAAAGATAACTGGTCAAGAAAAAAAAATCAACAATCTTTCGCACTCCGATGGTCAAGTCGACCGTGGGAACGGAATAGAATGAGTGCAGAGATGGGTGATGAGGATATGTTGGTCACGTGTAGAATCTCTATGATTTGTACATCAGAAATCAATCTACCCTGTAATTATAATGAACTGTAGACAAACTATTAGCAACATAGAGGCTCAGAATGCATTGCGTTTCTGACACTCTTTCAAGATATACCATCAGCTTGGACAATCACAGATGGTTATCTGCAACCGAGATTCAATCACATATTGCTTCACGAAAGCCCTTCTCAACCAAATTTCAAACGCCCCCTGAATATTAGGACAATCATGGCAAACGTGATATAGTGTCTCTCTTGAGATTTAAAGCTTGTCCGCAGTCTCTTCTCTAAGTAATCGAGATATCATTATTTTCATTTTTCTTAGGGCTCTTATCAATTTTGGCCTGAAACATACTAGTCAACAATTTCAAGAATATATCATCGTCTCTTTGAAGAAGTTGATGGCTCGGCTATTACTCTCTGAAGCACATAATCTGTCCTTGAGCCATAGAGCTGAAGTTGATTGAGATGTGTCACCACTCTTTCCTCTTCTTACTGAGACGAAGGTACCACTTCTAGATACTCGATACTAGGGGCGGAGCGAGGATTGTAGAATTTTGGGAGCATATTAAGCGATAAATTCAAAAGAATTTAATCACACAATTACCTTCCAATTGTTTAAAAGAATTTAGACTCAATGTCAATCAAACTATTTAGAAGAATATAACCACACGATTGCCTTGAGACTACTCAGGAGGACTTGAAGATTCGGTTGCCTTCAAACTATTCCAAAAAAATTTAAAAACAAGGTTGTCTTCAAATTGTTCTGAAAAACTTGAAGACTAAGTTTGGGCTCCATTAAAATTAGTTTTTGGAAAAAAAAATATATCTTAGAATAGTGATTTTTTGAAGAATGTGTGGTTGAAAAAGGAAAAATTTTGGGTTTATGTTTAATATTATTTTATTGGAGAATTTATAGTTGAAAAAAAATATATATACACATTTTGAAATAAAATGTAGCCCATACAGAGCTTCTGACTACCTACTATATAATTCGAATAGAAGTTCAGCAGTATGATAATGGCTTTCTATGGCTTTTCTTCCTTCAAAAAGCATAGAAGTGAAGTTACCCAGGAAAAAAAATCAAAAAAATTTTGAATGGTCAATTCACCCCCACATGATCCCATGTGGGTCCACCTCTGCTTGAGCTTTCACACGAATTCAATAGTGCGATGTGCTAATCCGGTTCATGATTTGCAACTCGCTATGCATGCACAAGGAGAGAGTCTTTATACTACGTACACATGATTACACCTTTGTAAAACGTGGACATCAAGCTACAATTTTTCATTTCCTCCAACATCTAACCACTTCCAATGGGTACACTTCGATCTTCAATCTGTATCGCTCATAGTCTAGCCTCTAATGTGTTTTTGCACTTTTCAAGAGAGTTGTTAATTAGGTCAACGACCTAGTTTATTGGTGCATTTGTTGCATCACACGAATTAAATAAAGCTCATGTTGATTTCAAAAAAAAAGGCATGGAACCTTTGCATCATCACAATTAACAAACCTGAAAAAAAATTGAAACTCTAAACAACCAATTTATTTCACACCGTTTAGATATAAATAAGCACTGATTACAGAAATTCAATCTACATTATAATAAAGAAGTCGAAATCTCGATTTTCGTAGAAAATATGAAGGATCAATGCAGGGCAAACAGGCTGAAATTTAATTCCTCCGTGAGTAGGACTTTTATAATCTTGTTGTCAGTCTTCCTGATGAAGTATGCAAGTGTTAAAAGTTCATAAGCCAATTGAACAGGACGATCATATTTATTACAGTATTCGATAAAATTAAACTGAACTTTGTTTTCATATCTAGCACTGTCTAATACTGTCTTAAAATGCGCAAATATGAAATAGCGTATAAGAATAAAGAAGCGCAAAAGCTTACCTTTTAAAAAACATTTATTTGTAAATCCTGTAATCCAGGATCAACAAATTTGTCTTCCTCCTCATTTGGGCCGAAAAGAGGGGCATCAAGCTCGGGAGGATTCTGAAGAACAGATACACATGCAATATAAGTGTATTTACAAAGATCAGAAAATGCTGAGCATTTATCTCCTTTAATTTCTTGTAGCCTATATAAGTTTACGTGAAAATTTATTTTGTTGAGAGGCATACTGTTCTCGTCCTAACCGTAAAGAAATGAATTCACATTATCTAATGTTTATCAGCATTACCATGCAACGAACAAGAGCCCAATTTACACCCCTGAAAAATGGATGCTGCTTCACTTCATTTGCTCCTTCTCGTGATCCTAGCCTGTTTTTGGGATCTTTGTGCAACAATCGATACATTAATTGCTTTGCTTGGAGACTAACCTGCATTGGGAGAAAGTTTCTTAAATTCTGTTGCATTTCAATCATTATGAGATGAGCCATTAATTTCTTTCCAGCAAAACATACAGATTTTATAATAGAAGAACGCGTGTTCTTTGATTATACGGTTAGAATAATTATCTAATGAACTATATATTACAAGTAAAAGGAAGATCAAGAAAAACAATAACCAGAATGTTTCACTCACCTCTTTACTAGCAGGAAATTTAAGATCCCTATGCAGAACATTGGCAAATGTCTTCTGCCTCGTCTTTCCCCTGAATGGTGTGTATCCATAGAGCATTTCGTATAACAGAATGCCTATCAAATTATCAATCAGACAGAAGTTAATCAGTAGAAGAGGCAAGCTTAGTATTTTGCAGATATAATCTAATTTGAACATAATATTGGACATAAGAATTAAAAGAAAAAAAATACATTCAGATATCATCTAATCTCGAATTTGTTTCAGAGCTGATTCAAAGAATAAAAATTACCGAGGGCCCACCAGTCGACTGCGCTAGTGTGACCTGCTCCAGTAATGATTTCCTGTAGAGACCAATAATCTCCAATGTCAGCTACTTTGTGGAAGATGTTCCTTGTGGAAAAAAATTATAGTTTGGAAAAAATGAAAGAAGAACCAATAAATATCCGAATGTGAATAGGTATTCAGTCTTTAGCTGTTAGATACATCAAATAATCACTCGAGATCCAGGAGACAACAAAAGTAATACCAACCGGAGCTATGTATTCTTCGGTCCCAACAAAAGAATTTGATGCTCGCATTGGTTCGGCCATGAAGATTGGAGCTTGTCGACCCTTTTGATGCTTTTTCTTTTCATTTATTTCTGGAATCAAAAGCTTCAGAAAGCACAGCAAAAAAAAACAATGAAATTTTGTAATCATAACTCATTCTCTTACAATTCTAAAGTTGATTTTAGTAGGAGGAGGAAGACCATTGAGATTGAACAGACCTGGGGCTTGCAAGAAGTTAAACAGGACAAATCGAAGTCTGTCAAAGACACGTGCCCGTTGCCTTGAAGCAAAACATTTTCAGGCTTTAAATCCCTGTAAATTATACCTGCACGAAAACAGCATGATGCGCAGAGAAATAAGTGAAAAATCATAGAAATGGATACTCCATCAAGTTTAATCAGTCAGCAATAAGTAGAAATTTAGCACAGGATAAAAATCTTACGATATGTCAAGCAAAACAAATACAAGAAAGAATCCAAATCAACTAGCATTTGATAAGTTGATGTATCAACTATGATTTTTCTATTGAAGTTCGAAAGACAACAATCCTGAATATTTGTTATCCATATTTGTTCGTAAGTATGATGTCAAGATAGTTCATTGTTAGACAGAATGTATAATAACTTTCACACATTAAGTTCTACCTTGACAGTGAAGATACTCCAGTGCCACTACAACTTCGGCAGCATAGAATCTACAGTGCACAACATTCTCATGTCAGTTTCATCAACAAAATTACAATCATCAAAAGAAAGGAAAATTTCATTCAGAAATGATCACTATATCAAGTTTGCTAGTACAAATCCTCTATAAAATTCGGTATAATGGAAAAGATCAACAAGTAATGAAAATCAAGAAATCCAATATTCATATATTCCATAATCCACTCATGGAAATGCAATGTTTTTTGCGCCATCTTAAGCTTAGAACAAATAGAGGATGTATACAGGTGCAAATATTAAAGGATAGGAGAATCATTTGTAAATCATCATAGATTAATTATATGATCAGATATACGACAGCCTAATGTCAATCAGCCGTGGGATGTGCTTTTCTTATACTAATAATTTATATAAATGGTATGTTCATCGATACAGAGATATGCTTTTTGTACCTTACAGCATCTTCTTTCAGAACTTTTGTAGGCTGTCTGTCGAGAAGTAGAAAGAGCTCTCCACCAGGGTAGTAATCAGTTATCAAACAAATATGAGTTTTGGTCTGCAAAATAACTTGAATCAACTACCACAAAATCTCCAGAGAAAGTGGCAAAGAAACGCGAGATATACATATTAACCTACTCTGATTATAGAATCAAATGTAGTTAATAAAAATGTTGATTAAAATAAAAAAAACTTGTATTTTATATGAATGGCTAAATCTACAGCCATACTTTTCAATGAATGTATAATCAATTTTGCAACACATTTTTTTCCAAGTTACTGTTATCAGGTATCATTATGCAACTGCAAAGAATTTCAAAATTTTCCATCTAACCTGAAATGAAGCATACAATGCAGGAAGAAAAGGGTGGTCCAACATGTCTAGTATCTCTCTTTCTGCACAAGCTCTGTGCACCTGCAGTAAAGAAAGGGTAGACAATTCAGAGAGGCGGAAAATTCAAATCCCTGCACAGTATGAACATAAACTGCACAATCTAAGAAATTGGAAAATAGTCAAGCTTGGTATATGCATAAGGGAAAATATTGGAAATTTTGTTTATACCTTGTTTCGGTTGAGCATCACGCCCTTATCCATTGCTTTCATGGCAAATTGATGTGCAGTTCCACATAGTTCTACTAGATGCACACTGCATGTCATCAATAAGCAATTATGCAATTTCTTATGTATCCAGTCTATTAAATTTGGAATACTGAAAGTAATAATTTCTGAAGAAAGACAATTAGTTAAAAAAATAGTTCAAAATCTATAATAACATATTATGAGTAGCACGTACCTTCCAGTGTCACCTGATCCTAGGGGTTTTATTGGCCTAAAATGTTTCAAGCCTATCTGTTCTCCACTGTCCAGAATCTGTCGAGTAACAATGCAATCAAGCAGCATATTAGTATGAGCACCAATGCATCATATTTGATGCAAAAATATCTGGTAATCGCTTAAAATTCAGTGCGGTCCATTTGATCTGAATAAACTTGTATGAACATTTATATTTTCGGATACTACCTTCTGAATTGCGTTCCAAGATGTACTATCCTTCCTATGGGGCTTTGGGTGAACAACTTTTGAATGATTTGCCCACAAGTCCTCTGGTTTCTGCATTTTGAGTTGAGATCACGAGTCCTTCATCAAGTTCAAACCTAACGTTTCCAACAGCAATTTCGTAATAATTTTGACATTACCATATTGGCATCCGGAAGCTCCCTCACAGCATCATCAACATTTTCAGCAGTTTCTTTCACCTAAGAATGATCAAATACAAACCATGTCACGATTTTATCTATAATAGTGCATTTTGATAACTAATAACTAAAGCATAAAATCACAAAAAGCTGAAGAAAAATAATAGGGGATACCAGCTTAGCACTCTCCTGTGCAGTGACCTCAGGAATACAGTTATGAAGCGGTTCTACATGCTCGCTTCCGTCTAGCTGCACTCCAATAAAATACTGCACTTCTCCCTATTCAAACAAAAGCAGATACAGGATTAGCAAGGCATCAATTTCCGCCTTCCCAATGAAGTATAAAAGCAGCACATGATATTTATACCTTCTGATCACGCATAGGCTGCAGATGAAACAAGTTCCAGAACTTTTTGCCTGCATGATGAAATTTGAACTAGTTACCATCCATTTAAAAGTTTGAACACCTACTACTTCAACAAAGGCTATAGCGTGGATCCTTCGTTTTAAGCATAAAATGATAGATTTCTCGTGAATCCATAGACATTATTTACATATCCTACATTTGCAGTCCCAAGTCTAGTGTTCAAGATTCAAATGGAAATTATCACGTCCTCATTTGATTCTCGAGTCAATACTATGTATAGTAAACTAGTGCAAAGAATCATTTCAGAAGGAGTTTAACATACCACTTTTCGTGTAATTGATGAGTTGCACTGTGACGTCTCTCTGATTATCAATTGCCTCCCTGATTTTTCTCACGGTTGCTGGATCAGTTTCAGGGCCTTGAAGAAATCTGCAATATGCACGGCAAATCATATAAATCGTACTTCCAAATTGTTCTATTCAATCTTCAAAGTTATCAGGACTTAATTTGTGCTTCACACTACTAAATGCAACACGATAGATCTTTCATCAGTTATCGACAATTTAGTCTGCAGTTTTCCAAAAGAAAACTGAGAACTTACCTGCAATTTCTTCCCAGGATTTCTTCTCGACTGTACTCTGTCAGTTCCAAGAAACTATCTGATGCAAAAATCTAACAATTTAACCAACCAAAACTATCAGAATTATGCCATCCATTTCATTATGTAAAAAGGATTAGATATTGCTGGACATTACTGTCCAATTCTATACAGTATAGCACGCCAAACATGTACTAAAACAATTTACTTCTTAGTACTTACAATGGGATTATCAGGCAGCCTCGGATCAGTAATCACAAAGTTCTTCTCTATACGTTCGAGTGTTGTGGCTAAATCAATTCCCTTTCTCATTTCCTTCTTTCGAACTTTGTCATCAACACTATCCAGCCTTGAATCGTCGTCACTCTCCGAAGAATTATCTTTATCATCCTCATCCATTGTAACAATATTGTCCTCAAATTTTTCAGCAGTACTTGATCGTTTACCTTTCCTTAAAATCCTGTAACAGCATAAATTTAAATTTTCACACATTCACGAACACAGGTACTAGCCTGTTTGCCTAAGCTTAAAAGTTTATTTTTAAGTAAATAAATAGGTTTTTAATTAAATAAGTTTATTGTTGATCAAAGTAAAAAGTGACTTAAGCATGTTTGGCTAAGCCTTAAAAAGATTGAAGTTGCTATTAATTTTTTCCCAAAACATGTTTTGATAAGTTATAGTTTTCTTATTTTAGGTGATAACAATATACTTTTTACGAAAGCAATAACTACCTTTCACTTATAAAAAGTTATTTATTCTGTAGCATACTTTTTCACTTCTAAGTATATTTACTTAAAAACCAAACTTTTCAAGATTTAACAAACATTGCGATATTATTTGCCAAACATGCCTCGTAATCAAAACGTAAGTATCTAATCTAATAAAAAAAGCCAAAACAAAAGGTTAAGCATAGCCAAACATGTCATTTTCACCCAAAGAATGAACTTGAATACGTACGCCATGAAAGAGTTACGGCTAGATTTCTTCTGACGCTTCTCTGGGACCTCCATGATTTTCTGCATTGAACTTCTCGTTCCAGCATGGGAATGGCGCCTAGCAGGGTGAGCCGGAGCCTTGTTCTCAGAGTTTCGCCCATTAATGGGGTCAAATTTCTCTAGCCCACTGTCTTCAGATTTTCGCATAAAAGGTCGATTTGTGGATTCGCTCAATGCCCTTGCTCTGGGTTTCTTCACTGCCTCGAGTAACTCAGTTACTGAACTCGACGCCATCTCCTTCTGCCGCGCTGCATAAACCAATTTTGAATTACATCAATTTTTCTTTTCTCCATTTGTTCAAACTAATTTTAGGACTGAAAACGTTGAGATACAAATGAATAGCATGCATGCATGGTTTAGGCAATAAGCGGGTTACCATCGTAGCGGATCAATGATTCGGGAAGCCCATTGGGCCGGGTCACCTTTTCTTTGGCGCCCTCTGTGTGCTTGCTTACTTCAACTTGCATTCTGCCAGCAAAAATGAATTTTTTTACTTTTAATCTGATCGATGAAATATGCCAAAATCAACGGCTATGCATTTTTGTCTAAAAGGGTATACATTTTTCATTAATTACATAGAATCTATCAATTCACAAAAATGTGACATTCCCAAAATTGGCCCCAGAATGAAAGGCAAGAATTATTGAAGGCATAAGGAACACGTTCATATCCAGCTATATTGATCTGATAGGGGACTGATGCATGTTCTTCCAATTCGACCATTCCACATTATTTTTTTCATCAAAATAATACATTCTTCATTAAAATAATATTACACACAATTCAAAAAAAAAACTCTTCATTTTTAACCAGTATTCTAAAAGCCATAATACATGGCGATGCATGGAGACCAAGTTATGGACTAGACAAGGTATAAGGTAAAAAACGTTTTCTTATTTTATTATTATTTTAATTTTGAATCAATCAAAAAATCATTTAATAATTAAAAATAATATTTACTAAACATCCAAAACAGATTCATAGGAACTTTATATTTTTTTTCAAAAGTTTCCAATAAAAAGATAAGTTTTAAATATAACATTTAAGTTTTAACCAAAAAGAATTGTAAAAAAAAGAGATAACATAAAAATGATTGTCGTTGACAGTTATACAAGGTGCTTGACATTTCCGTCACGCATCGCACTTAAGCGGCGCCTTGACGCGCGGTTTATAATATATTTTTTATTACATATTCTCTATCAATCTACTATTCTAAAATACATATTACACAAAAAATGAAACTCAAACAGGTCCTAAATATTTTTAATCACTTATTTATACTTTTTTCACGGCACAAAAAAAGGTCATGTTTTCGTATCTTTAAAAAAGCGCATTACTGATTACTCCATCAACCAACATACAATATTTAACCATTTTATCCAAGAACTTACTTAACCTATCAAAGCACGCTCCGTCACATTCAGAATAAACTTAATTTCTAAATAAATTGTAAAACTTACCCAATATATTTGAGAACTTTTCCATTTTCATCCTTGATAGGTGCAATTGTTAAGAGATTCCAAAAAGGGGTCCCATCTTTCTTGTAATTCAGCAACCTACCACAATATGTTGTCCCTGATTCTAATGCCTCCCTTATCTTCGCCACATCCTCGGGATTTGTATCCTTACCTTGTAAGAACCGACTGATTCGCACCAAACACAGTGTCAAAATTCAACCGCAACAATTATTATTTTGTCAAATAATTCTTTAGCCCAGTTTTGTGACCATTATTTAAAAACTCCTTTTGCTATAAGATCTATTTCGACAATACATTAATACAATAAATATTTTGTACGTAAGCCCAAAAATTTTCTCTACTTTTTAACCACATATTCTCTTAAAAACGACATGGCATTATTCAAAATACTATTCAAAACCTTTTTTTTTTTAAATAGTAGACACCAAACAGGGGCTTAATCTTCTTTAGTCGAGCATATCGTGCAATACATGTCAAGACTCTGCTCAAAAATGAATTCGACATATGTGGGGGTCGTATTGAAGATTAATAGCTTAAACTTTAGGCAAGTGACATTGGTTGCTCATCTAACAGTTCTACTCGAACATTAACTGTACGCGAATTGAAAGATATTAGTTAATTTAGTACCAGTTCCTGCCTACGACCTCCCTGGACGTGTAACCAGTCATCTTAAAGAATCCAGCACTTGCATACATAATTGGGAAATCAGGTTTTGATGCATCTGATACCACAAATGTTTGTTGAAATGCAGATAATGCATCTTTCAAGTCCTCTGATACTCTTGGAAACCCTCTGTCTTTACCTGTAAATTCAATTGAATGTTGAGTTTTACAGTTCAAAAACACATAAATCTAACTTTTAAATTGAAACAAAGTTTAAGTCCATGATCAACTTAGAACAAAAGGAATATAATATGTTAATTATAGAGTTCTTGAATGAATCTTACCTATTCCATCATCAGAATCGCCGGAGGTCCGGACAGAGTTACCGGAATCCCTCCTTGAATTTCCAGGTTTATTGGGATCATCTCCAGAAGTTCTTACTTTAACCCCTTGTAACTTGCCAGACTCACTGTCGGTTTTCAACACTAGTCCCCACTCTGCAGCTCTTTGAGCAGCAGCCCCAACTTCTCCGCGTGCCGGAGATTTCTGGCCGTCGTGTTCACGGTTAATAATTGCTGACTGAGAAACCGGTGACAACTGGTGGTGCTGTGATGGTGGTGGTGATGGCGGATTTTGCACCTTGAGGGCCATCCATGAGGTGATTTCATCAGCATTTGCTCTGCCTGATTTAGAAGAGAATTTGTGTTCCAATTCTTGCTCGGGATTATTAGACGTCTTAGGCCGCTCTATCCAGCTCTGCCAAGAGGGCTGTGATCCGAACACGGGACTCACCGACCTGGCAGCAGAAGAAGAAGAAGAAGAATAAGTTGATGGATTGAACACTTCTAAAGAACCCCGGGAGTCCCTCGGCAGAGGCTGTCCGAGTGGTGATGACTTATTCTGCCCATTCTCTGCTGAATCCATCTCTGCATCAGAGCATAAATTTCATATATTCGACATCGGAAAAACAAAAATGGTGCAGGATACTTTATAGTAAAAGTTTGTTTAGTGATATCGACTGTTCTATTAAACACAAAGAAGGAAAAACAAGGTTTTAGTCTTATCTAACAGTATTGTCACGTCCTGTCCAATACTGTCATCGACTGGATCTTATTGTGTGTAAAATGGCTCATTAGCAGAAGATTTTTCTTCCTGGATGTTGATACAACTTGCATGTGGTACAGACAATTGAGAAGGGCTGGACTTAGGGGCCTGAGAGTGATGTTTTTGGTTTTCTTCTGCATGTGAAAATATAGGGGTATATGTGGTATTTCACACAGTAACATTAATAAAAAAGATATGTGAATTTTTTCATATTTTGGATTCTTGAGTATTTGGAACTCTAAGGACCTCACATTTTGAAGGGCAGTTTGGTCAAGAAAATGCCATTTGCTTTTGAGTAGTTTCACCATAAATGGCCAAACACTATGAAGAGCACCTAAAAAGCTTCAATTTTGTAAATATCCAAGTCTGGGTAGTTCATGAATTAAAAATCATTGCTGTCCATGAAAGCGACCGACACAAATAAAGAAAATACTGAACGAGAATGAACAGTATACACTGTCAACTTTGTGTTCTATGCTAAGATGTGTAGGTTGATCGGGAGTTCAAGCATATGTTAAATTACGCTGAGATTGGTGTACAGGTCACTTAGATAAACAAAATCCTGAGTCTCGACCAATGTGTAGCCATCGGCGGCCGTTAAGTCACCTATTTTGAGTTATGGATGCACAACACCAAAACATGTTTTCCGAGTGTGTGACTTATCAACCTTCTGACTACTGTACTAAATAAGCCATAAACTATTACACATTTAATGAAGTTTTAAGGAAATACCTTAAAGAAAGAACTTGCCTATCCTCAAACTGCTGTAAGCAGAAGTGTTTTTCTGTTTGAATCGACAAGAAGAAACTGTGTTGGAGAATACTTTTTAATGGCGAAAAGGCTGAGAACAAAAGGGGAGAATGATTGTAGTAAAGGGCTGGCATCCCATGCTTGTACACCTACAATTCACATGGCACAAACACTAATCCCAATGCCTAATTCTATAACTGTTGTTTTTACTGGAAAGCAAGTTTTCTTGATTTCATTCTACTGTTTACATTCCCTCCACCGATTTCCACCGTAATGGGCTTCGTGCACATTTTTTCTCTGACAGTGTAATGAATAACAATTTAATTTTTTCTTCACTAATTATAACTACCCGTCAAAGTTATTCGATATAGTCATATAGTGATATTCGGGACAATGTGCCCCTATTTTGCTTCCACTTAATGCGCATATTCTAAACGGACCATCATTTTCTTGATGAGGTCGGATTCTATAGTCCACCTTTGGCACACGTTCGATCAAAATAGTAAGTTCTAGTACCATTATGTAATTATGAGTCAAACCTATACGATAATTCTACTATCTGGAAAAGGTCTCGATAATAATTTTCACGAATCTTACTTAAATACCACATAACTTTTTGTCCATTAATGCAATTTAATTCTCTATGTCAAATATGTACATTGGATATTTTACAGACTGGGACAAGTCGTAGGATGAGGACAAGAAACATAGCATGCAACAGATGAAGCATTTGATATTATACAAAGTATGGCCGATGGCACAAAATGTTTGAGCTTTCGAATAATAATTTTACTTAATAATATTTGTTTTGCTAATCTGGCAGAGTTATAAGCCCATACGTCACGAGGGGAGTCAGGCCATGTGGACTCGTCTTGATGTAGGCCTACACAGTCTAACGAGACTATTATGAAATATTTACTCATGAAAATGGATTTATAATAACGATCTTACTTCTATTTTTCCGTCTGAATAATTCTTTCATGATCATGACACGTCCTTGAATATTTCTCCTCTAAAAGATAAAACAATTGATACATTGGCATAACAATACATGCAATGCAGCTTAAAGGTAAATTCCGTATTGGATAACAATGAAATAAATAGATAATATACAGGTTGGACGATTCATTTGATAATGTTAACATTTAAGATGAAATTCAAACTCTTAAAATGGTATCAAATCATATTAAGATTTATCGAGCAATTCGATTTGATTTTGACTCAAATGAGAACTTGATTTTCAAGATTGATATCTCAAACGAGTCGTTATCTTGCAATGTATGTTGTGGAAAAATATTAGAGCCATGCATAATGAAATAAATATAATACGTAAGAATTTAGGTTACTCACCTCGATTAGATTCAACACTTAGAACTCTAATTACTTTTAGCCGTATAAATTTTTTGTTTGGATAACTGATTTAGTACAATTCAGTTATACTTGGTTCAAGTGCAAAAGTGAAATCATAATTACTTTCCTTGTCGGTGTAAAATTACTAAATTAGTAATTACACAAAGATGTTTATCTTATCTTGTGACCAGTGGTAGGTCCACGGCACGTGAGTTGCAGAGACCATCTTATCTTTTCACTCTCACATCAGATTCTCATGTTGGCCCAATACCTATCGCTGTCCTTCTACTTTTTATGGTCCAATAGATTTTCACTTATCACCGAATTATTTGGAAAACAAGTAGAAAGTATATTTCTATTTGAGCTCTACTTTTTAAAATGAGATGATTAAAGCTAATATTAGAACAAACTACTATAGTTTCTGGGTTCAAGTATCTACGTGCAACATTTGACAAGAAAAAATGTCATAATGTGTAGAGTATCTTCATGTCTCGTTTCTCTAATTGCTAAACTTTTGTATGAACCACAGATAGGACCCCTTCTCGGTTTACACGACTTCGACTAAGTATGATGAAAATTGGAGGAGCTGTGCTTCATTTTCAGAAGAAGCACAACCCATAGAAATGCAACAGAACGCACACACCCGGTGGGGCCTGCACATTTTTTTTAAATACACGGTGTGGCCCACTCATTGTGAGTATTCTCGCTGTGGAATTATTTCTGTACATGGAGGAATAAACCAAATTGGAGACTAACGGAAAAAAGTGGTGTGACAGTCTAAAAGTCACGTTTACACAAAATATTTTTTCAAAGCCAGTATCAACCTCAAAAAAAGAAAAGAAAAAAAAAAACCTAGAAACCAGAGTTACAACTGGGAGAAACTATGCCATTTTTTCAAGTGGAAAAAAAATGGCCCAATTGTACAAAATGTATCGTCTATTAGTCCCTGATGTTCATTAGAACTGACCATGCTTCAGTCAGTAACCATACTCACTGGCTCTGCTGCAGCAGTATCATTGTTCACTGGCTGTATCAGACGAATTGATGGATACGGTGGAAGCGTCAATGCCAGGATTGTGAGATCAACTCGAGTTTCATTCACACTCTCGGGGATCTCAATACGGTGAATAGCTATTATTCTTCCATTCTTGATCTCCAAATTCACTGTTTCACAAAATTATATATGATCCAAACAGACTAAAAGAAACCAGAACATATAACAGAAAATCCACGAATACTTGCATACTCAGGGACATTCAAGAAATGCAATAAAAATCTCCAAGAAAATAGAATTCCCTTTCTTAACATCATTGAATTCGTACCCAGATAATCGAACCACCAGGGAATGAAGAAATATATTGGACAAACAAGTTCCTCCGCCATCAAATTCTTATGTATCTAAACATTTGATTCCCACTTTTAATTTTTCAATCAAGAGCCTTAATCAAAGGAAAAAAAACACGCACTATTTCTACGAAGAAAATCCAAAAATGCTGCAAAAATCCCCAAGAAAATAGAATTCCCTTTCTTAAAATCACTGAATTCGTACCTGGGTAAGACCACCACCATAGAATTAAGAGGCAAATCAGCACAATCACGGGGATCAGATGAACCAACAATCGGGACCCCAAAAACTCCCTCTTGTGATTGCCGTTGTGCTTGTTGTAGAGGGGAAGTTCTGAGCTTTCATCAAATTTCCTTCTTGGGGTGGAAACAGTTTGCCTCTGCATTTTTAGAGAGAGAGAGAGAATAGTTCTTGAGAGAAGTTTGATTTAGTTGAAGCCTGGAGTGTCTATTTTGTATGTTAGTTAAGTCAGTTGACTTTAGGCGGGAAAGCTTTCTTGAATTACCCGCTTATTTTCTTGAACACAAAATCGCTTTTTCACTCTCTTTGTCCATTTTAATTTTCAATTTATTACAATTCTCGTTTATTTAATGTTTACGTTTTGCTGGGACTAGCACAAGAGTCGAAAGCACTTCACCAAAAAAAAAAATGATTTACAAATATTGGAAATTGAATTTTCAAAAAATGTTATAAGAAAATCGAAAGACGAAACCAGTATAATATAGTTTTATAAATGAGTACAGTACACACTAAGGAGAAGCCCTCTATAAACCAGATGCAATGTATCAAAGCATCTTCTCTATCCATGGCCAACAACTTCTACAGTGCCCCTTTTTAATTTTTACTTTCTTCTTTGAATCAAGATATATTATTAAGTACATTACCTTTTATTCACATTTACATACAAAAAGGGAGGTCGGGGGGTAGGACAAGTGACCTAATCCTAAGTAGCAGCACCAGTTATCAAGGGAGGGGAAAGCTGATAACCAGGAGGACAGCAACGTACGGAACTGCTTAAATCATATCTCTAGCTTGGGGACATTTCTGCTCGCCATCTCGTTTCACAGTACTAGGATCATATATCTGGGATGCAAGGTAATTCAGTGCTGTAACCACATCTGCAATGAGGGGTCGCATGTTGGGTTGCTCCTGCACACACATTGCAGCAATTGCAAGAGCCTGGTATAAGCCTCTAACAGGATATTGACCATCCAGTGCCGGATCAGCCATTTTGTAGAATTTTTTCCTGTCCTTGAACAACGGTCGAGCCTGCAAACAAACAAATGGATTGCATCAAAATAATCAGCTTTAGAATACAATGCACTAAGATGTTAACTATGGCTGTAAAATCAGGCTTCTCAAGAACGTCCTACTCCCCCATCAACATCTGTGTATGAAATCTATCACTTCGCTATTTTAAATCAATGATGAAAGTTGAATTCAAGTATTCAACTAATGCAAAAAGACCCACTTAAGCTTAAGATATGCATGTACAGAAGATGTAGAATGTGTCTACTCAGATGACGTAATCGACACTGATATTCGACTACTTAGTTATTTTCTATAGACATATTATTAGAACCAGAAACGATAAAAAGATGAAAGAAAGGAAAGTGTAAAGTTGATCGACCAAAATAGAATATCTGTGATTAAACACTTTACATGTGGCCCCGAGTGTCAAATCAACTATGGCTGCTACATAGATAGAACCGTTTTGGATGGCTCAAAATGCAATGCCTTTGAAGTGGCACAACAGAAAGTTGACTCAAAAGCGAACATTATCTTCGGCAATGAACCTTCACACTAAGTAGTCAATTTATTCATCCTAGTTATCAGAATACACGACTTCCATTCAATAAGTAATCAGAACAAACAATCAACCTAAGGAAAATTAACCGTCAAGAGTAGAAAATAAAATATAACTCACCCATGCGACGAGATATTGCTCTGCACCAGTTTTTCGATTGTCAATAGCTTTCCTCCCCGTGATGATCTCCAGAAGAACAACACCGAAAGTGTAAATGTCTGACTTGAAAGTCAGCTGGCCAGTCATCGCGTATTCAGGTGCACAATATCCATACGTGCCCATCACTCTGGTGGAGACATGTGTCTGATCTCCAGACGGGCCCACTTTCGCCAATCCAAAATCAGATAGTTTGGGATAATATCCTTCCCCGAGCAAAATGTTGGAGCATTTCAGATCACGATATATAACTGGTGGTTTCATCTTATCATGCAAATACTCCAAGCCTTTTGCTGCACCAGCTGCTATCTTCATTCTAGTATTCCAATCAAGCCGTTTTTTATTTGGAAGGGTCTATCCAGAAAAAGCAAAGCAAGTAAACAGACTAAAACAATTTATCAAGTGTAAACAGAGAACACACAAAAGTCATGCCCAAGCGATACCGTGCAAATGGTCCTCCAATGAACCTAGCGGCATGAACTCATAGACCAACAGCCTTTGATCTCCTTCAGCACAATAACCAATCAATTTAACGAGATTAGGATGGTCAGCCATATTCAATGTCAATACTTCTACAACGAATTCTCGAACCCCCTGGCATCCATTGCGATCAAGTTGCTTTATAGCTACAATCTACATAAAAGCAACAAATAAAGTTCAAGTCCTCAGCCACAAAATTATAAATCGAACATCTCATTAGGATCAGTAAATGGTATTCAGATTCACTGCTGAAATTAAACAATGAAATGAATCTAACTGACCTCGTTTGTGTCCTACAAATGACCTTTATAAACTTTTCCAAAACC
>CAIGRP010115810.1:0-12557 GCA_903798385.1 Fraxinus cuspidata | reverse complement strand
CGTTCATTCGATTAGGTCACAATGCGGTCGACGATTTCTGATTTTCCTCTTATATGAGTTGTCAAAAAGCAATAACTAGAGAATTCGGTGACTTGAGGTCTCCATGTTCCATTGTGAAGTCATTATACACTCATTCCAGCTTATTTTTGGTCAGATATTCAAGCGACCGAGGGCATATTATCTTTATCATTTTCAAGTCGTTTTATGTTTTCGATTTTTCAAAATAGAAACGTGTTCTCTTTTCCATTTTCGAAAACTCGTTTTTGAAAATAAGTTTACACAGAAAATCCAAAACGACAAATTTGTTGTTTTGAATGTTTTCAGTTATAATCAAGTCAAAATTTTAAAAATGTGGTTTTGGTGTTTTCAAAATAATTTTTCAAAAAGCCAAAAAGAACACATTTTCAACAATCTCAAAATGGACGTTCAAAACACAAAACACAAAATGAATTTAAAACTCAAAACATAAAACTGAAACACAAAGAGAACGACCCCTTGAAGACTTCATTTTGGGGTTTTATGATCTACGGTGGAAATGAAATCAGCTGATTTGAAGGCGGATGATGGGGGTAGTGGGGTCCAGTGAGGAGAGATACAGACCGTCTATGTTAAAAGAGAATTCGTGCGCCTAATATACAGGCTCACCTATGGACTCCAGCTGACTAGCAATGTTTTAAAAGCTTGATCTGTACATATATTCGATAAAGGTGAAATTATTGATCAGATCATTGAACCATATAATAATAATAATAATAATAATAATAATATTAGTAGTAGTAGTAGTAGTAAAAATAAATTTAGATGTTAACTAGTGAGTTTCTTGCTTTTTTGTCGGTTTATAAATTTTTATTTTTATTTTTCGATCGAAGACTAACCCCATTATAATAATACTATTGACAAGCCAATTTTAAAAATTCATAAAATTTAAGTGAATCATTTTTTGTTCTATGTATTGTAAATAATTTCATAATAAGTGTGCATATGACATTTTACTTGATATCTAGTTTAAATGCATTTTCATGTGAATTTAATTTTTTTACCGTTTAAAAATTTAAAAAATTGCAGTTGATCAAAGAAGATTCTGCTTTGTTCACGCTATATTTGTGATTGATTTCTGTCACGTTATTTATGAGTTAACAGTTTACACTTCGTTCAAATATCATTCCACGAGACTCGAGAGAATTGCAAGTTTTCAAGGAATAGCCATAAGTTTTCATTTATGTCTCTATTTACTTTTCTAGTAAAACTTAACTTTTTCTCGTTTTAAAATAATTTACTTATTTATTATGTAAGAGAAGATTCTTCACTTAGACAAGTACTCGAAGAGAATATGATTGATGGTCGATGATGGATAAACATTAATCTATTTGTCACGGTTACATTACATATTTAAGGTCGTAATACATGTAAATAGATAGAAATGATAAAACTAGATTTATTTCTCTCACAAGTTAAAAGTTAGTAATATTCTTTGGAAATCAAATAAAAATATAATATTAGAATTATTCTCGACAACATTTAAATTTAGAGGCTAGTTGTACTCTACATCAGGATCAGAACAATGAACGAACAAATAATTTCATAACCAAATATTTGAGAATAATATTAATAAATCTATATGAAAGAACACATGTGAAATGAATGTACATGTGCATTGATGATAACTAAATGGCTAAATAAATTAAATACATATTGAAAAACGAAAAATAATGTATTATTTAAATAATTAAATTGTAGTAAGATTAAAATCGTCTAAAGATGAATTCCCTATTATTAATTCTCAGTTATTTAACATTCATATTCATTTAATAATATTCATTTTCATTTATACATTTCAATATTATTAATTCTAATTATAAGTTAATTAGAATTTACATTTAAAAATACATTTCATTATTCACGTCCATATATGCTAATTAACATCCAGTTTAACTTGATTAAAAATTAAATAAATGATTTAACGTTCATTGTAATGTATATTGTTAGTAAAAATACAAAAAAGGAATTTAGAAATGTTGCTAGAATTGTATGAATAAAATAATGGAAGGAAATATTACAATAAACAGAGGTGGCAGCTGTATTAGAAAGATCGAGGCTTGTATTGCACACGATTTCTTTAAAACAGATTCGTCCCCCAACTGTGGTGCAAGAGGACTTATGTCATCTGTTTTTAAAAATACAAAGGTTGAAAGTAACTTATTAGCACATCGTCACTACTTTAGACAAACTAAGAATGCTTAGAATTATATCACCAAACTAGAACAAAAGAACAAAATTATTTAAGTTTTTAAGAACTAAACTCTTGAAATAAAGAGAGAAGACAAACTTAGAGTGAAGAAATAACCCTAAAAAATTTGGTGTGAAGAATAAGGAGAACACCACCTTAGTACTAGGATGAGGGATGTTTCAAATTCTTAATTAATTTTGTATTTAACACAAATAATATTACAATAGCCTCCAATGAATTTGTAACCACAAATTGATTATGGAATTAAACCAATTTAAATACAAATTAACTATAGAATTGATTAGACTTGAAACCTATGAATTGTTGTTACAATTTCGTTCAACTTGAATATATTAATTTAATATATTATAAAGCATTTCATAATAACGTTCGTCGCACGTTCAATTTTGGCTAATAATCTATAAATATATCAAAAATTCATATCTTGATTTTTTTGTATGCGCCATGTGAATGGTTAATTGGTTATAGTTTGAGATGTGATGGGGAGGCAATTAAGCTCATAATTGTGGATAATTTCTTCATAATGCCTAATTTAGCGGACAATAATTGACTTTATATGGGCTAGAATATTATCATTGTTCTAGGGTTTTTTTAATTGCAAAGGAATTAGATTTATTTACTTTAACCATTCAATAGTTATATTTTAGTAACAAATGTCTAGTTAAAAACCATATTTAGAAAGACACTACATGGGGAAAATAGAGGATACGTAACTGTGAGTAAATTTCATTCACGGTTCAATCAGGTAATCCTACTTCAATTTTGTTCCATCGTATAACTAAGAATTTAGCAGATAATTGTCAAAAATTTGGAATATCAAAATACTGTCTCATTGAAAACTGGTCACGAATATCTAGTATGACAACTTAGTGATGAAAAAAGATACAATTACTCCCACTGATTTTCACAAATAAAAATCATTGTATCAAGTCATCCATATCTTGTACACTAATCTCTCCAATATCACCACTATCTTGGAGCTTATATAAAAGAAATTTGATAAAATATGTCCCAAGTTGTTGTCATTATATAACTTTCAAGCAACACTATCTTCATATAAGATTATTCATTTACCTCGGGTGAATGATTGTAGTCACCGTGATGGTCGATTACAATGTACGAGATATGATACTGCATCAATTGACTTAGATATAGTATTAAATTTTCATTTAGAAGTGGATTAAAATAATCGAATGCCTAGTTTGCAATTTGATTGAGAACATATTTTCAGCTATACATTATTTGCTTCAAGTACTACTACTTATTAGAGATTTTTATAAGACTCATTTGTATCCTACATGGATTACTTTTTCCTTCAAGAATCATATTAAGTTCAATCAAATGTTTGACGTAGGACGACTCTAAATTTGTTTTTACCTATGTCACAGTATATATTATTACACGTTATAACATTCTCTTCAAGAGTAGAACGACTCAAACAAGATTTATGATTTTTCATCAAAAGCTCATTGTTTAACTACATTAAAGCACGTAGACAAAGATAACATTCAAGTTAAAACATAAAATTCAATCATTTGACAGATTATAATATAACAAATATGTATATCAACAATATTCATTTTGACAATAATATGAGTTTAATAATTATGTTTTGACAACATAATCAAACAATAATACTCATAAATATCAAAATATTAAATAGTGTGCCATAGGATGCCAAAATTTAGTTTCACTATTTACTTAATTTTTCAAATAGATTACATTAAATATACAAAAACACATGAGCTTCTAACAAAAATAAATACTTTAATAAGATTATTTTAATTAAAAACCACGTAATTTTTAACAGACTGGAAATTCGTAGACATCTACTTTCTACACAAAGAACATGTATTTCTGGTTTACTTCGTATAAAATCCATATGTAAAAAATACAAAAAAATAAAAATAAAAAAATCTTAGAGAGGTTGAAGGCTTAATGACCGTACTGTCCAAAAAGTAATGCCACGGCTTGCATCATATACATACTAAAAGATACTAAAGTATTTGTAATAAAATGTTTACTCATCAACAATTCATCTAATTGTGGATCACGATCTCAATAAATGAACATAAATCCCAATTTTATAGGGGTATATGACAATTACATTATTGTCACATAGACTGCTGTAGAGTTATACATCCGAATAAAGCTATTTGCAATTGTAGAAAGTATTAAGTATTTTATTATTTTCTATTTTTCTCTTAAAAACAATTTTAACGTCATTTAGGTGTTTACATTCAATCAAATTTAGTCCCAGGTGGAGGGTTTTTAAAATAGGGTCGACTCCAATTCCATCCCATTGTTTGGGATCGGCTATTCAAAAGGTGTTTTGGATCGAGTTTTGAAATAGGGTCGACTCCATCCCATTGTCACTCCTAGCTACTTCCATGAAGTTCTGACTTTGAATAGCATTCAAGATTTTATGATGTCGATTGTCAGAAAAACTTATACGAATCTTAAGTAATTTTTAATATATATTATTTTTCTAGTCAAATCTTTGATGACTTTACGAGATATACTTGGACAACTATCTATAGAAGAGTACTACTGAATTAGATAGATCACGGTCAATTTTTTTTTTTTTAAATATATTTAATCTAATCTAATCACTCATACCAAACATGTGATTAAAGCTAGTTCCTTTAATTTTATTTTTTTGGTATAGTGCATAATTAAAGTAGGATACTTCTATATTACTGAATAGCAAATACTGGGATAAGAAAAAATGGCTTTAAGGAAGCAAAAATAATGAGCTAAAAGCTGAAAAAAAGTAGTTTCAGTTGGTGCTTCCCAACACCTAAATGGCTTCTTGTTGAGAAACAGGACAAAGTGTAGCCCTCTTGGCTTCCTCATCAATCCTGTCTTTATTTCTTGAGGATTGCAATTCTTGTTCAAAGAGAAACAGAATTTGTAGGATATGATGATATTCAGGAGCGTCATCCAACAAACCATTAGATATTTAATGAACCAATAGAAAAGAACAACAAAACTATGTTTGTTCATGATAAGTTTGGGGTGAGTCGCTCCGATCAGTTGTTCATATTGAAAGATTTGACAAAATTTGACATTGTCTCCGAACTACCACAACCCTTTTCATGTATTCGGGTTTGAGACGGACTGAAAAACATAAGCGGATATTTAATGAATTAATAGACAATAGATGACAACAACAAACTAAGCCTTGTTAACAAATAAATTTAGGTCGGTTACTCCGTTTATTCATGCCATAAGGTATGATGTCATATTATCATTTTCCTATTCTTGGGCCCTTAACTACACGAACCTTTTTTTGCTTCAATTGAGTTCACTGCTAGATGGAAGATCCAAGTTCTAAGCAATTACAACACATCATATTAGTTTTGGTCGTTCTGAAAAGTTTGCCTAAGTAGGCACGAGGCTCAGGCGAACGCCTTGGCAATGAGCGCTTATTGGCGCTTTATTAATTTTTTTTAAGTATTTTATTTGACTTTAGTTTCAAGTTTTTAAATGGCTTTACTTGTACAAAAGTCAAATATGAAAACACGTTATAAAATTTCAAGTGAGATTTGTCTAGTTGAAAGTTGAAACTATCAAAAATTCTAACTTTTGCATTTTGAGAACTTAAAAATTGTATAATTGACTAATTGTAGGAATTATTAATTAAATATAGTATTTTAAAATTTTAAATGTTTGGTATATATTATTTTAATTATTAAATAATTTTTAAAATGACTAAAAATTTAAAATAATATTAAAAAATATGAAAACACATTTTTTACGCCTAAACCTCGTCTAAGTTTGCGTAGACTCATAAAGTTTGAAGTTTGTCTTCCACACTTAGTCACATTGTACGCTTTTTAGAACATTTATTTTGACACAGTCTTTCCTCTTTCGACTTGCTTTATGGTATATAATAACAAAAAAAAAAAAGACAAAAACAAAGTAAAACATAGTCCATACTGAATTTGAACCATATCAACATCTATTCCTCTGTTTGGTGAAAGGAAAAGCCTAAAATGAATTTTCCCATAGTAACATCTAATACTTCTTTTTTGTTTTTCGAAAGGGATGGTATAATAAGAAGCCTTTCCGGGTTTCGTTTATTGCTGCAGCCAACGCCCACCAAACTAGAGAGGTTGAGAAACTAATAAATTTTAAGTTTTACTTTATTTCGATCTTCGTGAGGGTGATCACGGTGTCACTTAATCATGACATTCTCTTTGTATCCTTGGTCTTGCCCCGACCAGCTATTTCCAGTATAGACATCTTAGAAAATAATATATAAACAGCTTCCTCGTATAAATCACGAACAATCAATTCGAGACAATTTTCGTGGGAATTTTTCATTGCACTTCAATATCCTGCAGACTAAAACTGATAATATTTTGTAATAATAGGTTCTTTAACACAACAATAATTGCATTACAAAAGAAATCCATGGATAGAATATCTGATTAGTCAAATTTGTCTACACACATAGGAGCGCAAGTCTTCCAATTGTAAGGCATGATCATTACATAATGTTTTTTTTTTAAAAAACTTATCTGTTCCAACGTAGAAAAGTAAGGGTGAATGACCCGTGGCTCGATCCGAATATTTCACGAAAAAAAAGTAAGAAGCAATTATGAAGTTTTCTTCCTAAATTTTAAAAGTTAAGATACCCATTTTTTTTCAACAACTTCGTTAATGATTCTGATTGCTTGACTTATTTTTATTTATTTTTGATAAAATTAATTAATATGACAAAGTTATTAGCAGCAAAATATAGTCGAATTCAAAAACTAATTACAGCCTTTTTCCCAGAGAAACATGTTACTTAACGACATTTAATGATCGCCTTTTCTTTTATTTAATTTTTTAAGAAAAACACTTTTTTTTTTCAAAATTAAGCATAATTATTCACAAATTGAAAGATCTTTTTTCATTTTTACATATGAAAAGGCCTTGTCCTTTGGAAGATCTATCTCGTGAATGATAGTACATGGTTTCGTCATACAAGAACTTTGTATCATTTTCTTGAAGCTCATCTCGTTATAAATTATTCGCTTGCCCCAAAAATGACCTAAACCAACAGAGAAATTCCAATTCATTAGATGTCGTCATATATTAGAAGCCGATGTGCTATATGATTAAATAATAAAAAATGTAATATATAGATCAAGTATTGTCAATTTTAAATTTTATAACACGTTAATTTTAAATGATACAAAGTCTCATCTGTCGTCTCTATGGATATAGAAGAAATATTAAAAACAAGTGATAGACTTGTTAGATAGAAGGCATTATGCCATTATTTGAGTCAATTATTCCACCATCGTACCATTTGCAGCCATTTTCCCATAACTTAAGATTTAATACAATGAGAGGACGACGATTAATGGATAAATCTTTAATTTTGTGGTTACTTATTTTATCTGGAAGTTAGTTTTTATATCCAGAAAGTAAGTTGTAACTTAATTTTTCACACAAATGACTTTTACTCAACCAAACTCTTCAAAACGAATCTGCCACACGTTCAAGAAACACCACTGCAGGAAAAAAAAAGGTTTAAAATGGTCAATACAAAGCAATCCTAGAAACAAAATGGACTACTTCCTTTCACAGGAGAGTATAAATAAGTATTTATAAGTAATCACTAGCAACCAAGAAGCGACTCAATACTAAATTTACAAGAAATATTGAATAATGATTTCCATCTTCCAGTATAAAGATGGGTAATCATGTTATCAGTCATATAGGTATGGGAGGAGGAGAGAATTCATTTGGAACTTTGCTAATAGCCAGCCATCTTAGTCAAACGATGAATGGTACTTCTAGCAACTCTATTGCCAGGATCCAGTTTCATAACGGTTCTCAGGTCTTCTGCCCCAAGCTTGTATTTCTCCATGCTCTCGTAAAGAAGAGCACGTTGTACGAGGACAGATACATTTGAGTCATCGTGATCCAGCACCTGCACAAAGATAATGCAGCCTATGAGCCTTTCTTATCCTGATGGGCAAAGCAGATACCAATGAAATGACGCCATAACACAAATATGGAGGTACTATGGAGTAGTGTTCATAGAAAAGCAATTGGCAATATATTAGGACATCCACAATATGACGCTTCCTTTGCACAACCCAATCAACTCATACTTCATAAACTCCCTTATTGAGACAGACGGCAAAGCATGTATTGCAAATATAAAATAAGAGGGACTTTTAATTAAAATTACAGAAGCAACGTAAGTAGTTCGTCAGTAAGCCCCTGTTTGGTCCCCATTTTCAAAATTCATTTTTTTCCAAAACTCATTTTCAACTACACAATCTTCCAACAAAATAATTTTAAACGTGGACCATAACTTTTCCTACTTTTTAACCACACATTCTCCAAAAAAATCATTTTCCACAAAATCTATTCTCAAAAAAATATCTACCAAACAGGGGCTAAATTTCAACATGACACTTTGATTGGTGCATACATATTCTCGAGGGCAGAGCTAGACACTGAATTGCAGAATGGACAAAGAAAAATAGCATGAAAATTAAAATGGGGAGACTGCAGATCTCCAGAAGTCTGTCCATAACAGAGCCTCCATCCAGCAGCCTCTTTCATTATATCTCACGAGCAAGCAGACAGACATTCACTTGTGCGCACTCAGACCAGTCCTCTGTACCCCAACCTCACCCCATCCCTTACACATGCTGCGCAAACATACAAATAGAACATGTTGTAGTACACAATTGATGTGGTGATGGAGTTGATTTGCTGTAGCGATAAAAGAAATTAGAACTTGAAGGAGGGGAGGGGATTTCACGAGGTTTTCTTTACTTCTCTTGCCATTGTGCTTCGTTGGACATTGGGGGATAGAGGATGGAAGGGGGATGCTGTTGGTAGAAATTTTCTGAGTGTCAATGATTTTATGACTGATTCAAGACTGACTTTAATACAGGGTTGGGAGTTGAAGGAGATATGTTATCAGTATTAGGGAGTAGTTTGATGGGTTGATTGTGTTTTTGAATATAGAGACACAACACTGGTTGGTGGCAAGAGCGTACAAATAAAGAATTGCAAGGTGGTATTATGTCCACGGTGGCAGGCCCTCTCAATAGCATTATGGTCTGTTAGATTGTGGTGTAGAAGATGGAGGGTAAATCGTGGCCAGTTACAAATGAAAATAAAATGCCTTGGTATGAAATGAATTGAGGAATTGATAAATGCTGATACATCAGTAAGAATGATCAATATGTCCTATATTTCTTAGGAAAATGTTCACAAAGGGGCACAATGACCAATTATAAAAGCTGAAACAGGAAAACTCATAAAAATTAAATATTGCAGGTAAACTGAACCTAGTGAAATTTATGATCTGGTGAAAAAGCACACTCGACACTTTTACAAAAATTGCTTGCAGAAACAGTAAGAATAGATTTGAAAAGCAAGCTCTACCATCTCCTTTTAAGTGAGAATCAAAATCTTTTTATAATTTAAAATTTAGCTTTATCGTCTCTTCACAATTTAACCATTGATGTCAAATGAGCATGGAAGTGTGTTTCAATTTGGAATAGTACAAGGCCTTTCAATAACATTAGCAATCTATACAGATATCTTCCAGGAATCATAAGATGACTTATCTTTAAAGTTTTCCTACAATATGAAATGAAGCAATAATTAGAACTAACATAATTTTGAATCAAGCAATAATTATATCCTCTCATTCCAAATGCTGAGCTTCATTCTAATTGTCAGGTACCCATAGACAGCACAAATTAATTCGATAAACAGAAATTAGGGGCTGACATATTTAACAAAACAATCATACCTTTGTGCAGTCAGCCACAGCCTTTTTGTACTCCCCAACTTCCTTGTAACATGAAGCTCTGCAGGTTAAAACCTCCATAGTCCCATCATCGTCGCCAGCCTTTTCAAGAAGAATGACAGCCCAAGACAACCATTTGATAGCATCAGCAAACTGCCCCTGCTTGTGATTATCCATACCCTTAGTCTTTGCAGCCGAACCAGTAACTCCGGCAGGTGGGGGTGGAAGCCCTTCAATCTCAGTGGTCCCACCAGTATCATGCCCTCCAAATTCTGAATCCATACCCCAATCATCACCCCCTGAAAACTGCTGGTTCACAAATCCTTGACTCTGGTTTGCACTGCCACCAGAAGAAGAAAATAATGTGTCTAAATCATTTACCCCCACAGATTTCCCTGATGGCTGACTTTGATTCAGTGACTGGGGATTTGAAAACCCAAAATCACCCATTGGATCGCTATTAATCGTGGAAAAAGCACTCGATGGAAATGACGACCCACTTGTATTTGGAGCAACATTTTTAAAATCCCCAAACTCGTCCTCAACACCACCCTTCTTGCTCCCTTCATTCTCTGAGTTCATACTACCACTTGGCTTAGAGCTGAAATCAAACAAAGATCCAAAAGGGTCCTTATTTGAACTCATACCACCACTTCCTTCCATACTCTTCATAGACGGACCACCTAGATTTGGACTCTTAGTAGTATTCCCACCACCAAGACTCGAACTCCTCAGATAACTTCCATCCCAATCCATAGTTCTACTGCTATTATTAGCATTAGTCCCTGAGCTTCCACCATTTTTTACAGAACTGCCCATTTTGGGCAATGAATCAGCCATTCCACCACCAAGACTCGAACTCCTTACATAACTTCCATCCCAATCCATAGTTCCACCACTATTACTGACATTAGTCCCCGAACTTCCACCATTTTTCACAGAACTGCGCATTTTGGGCAATGAATCAGCCATTCCTCCCATCGATAACGTGCTCTTATTTGCAGTTGGAGCTGCGTCTTTCAGTGGCACATTGCTGCTGCTCTTGTTGCCACCTATTGCCGAGCTCACCAAATCGCCAAACAAATTCGGGTTCTTACTATTCACAACCCCAATACCCGAGCCACCAGATTTCATCGGAGCCGAAGAATTCCAGCTCTTCCCTAAAATATCTCCTACCATGGACGTCGGACCGGATAAAGACCCAGATCCGCTAGACTGGACGGGATTCACCGGTTTATGGGTCCAAGCCGGTGTAGTACTGGGCTTCGAATACGCAGATGATTGCGTGTACGAGGAAGTCTGGTTTTTCTGATCATTCAAAGATTTGGGGCGTCCCGCCCCGATCCCAAGATCGAAATCAAAAGCATTCATTGATCCAGACTTGTTATTAGATTTTCCGTAACTCGAATTCATCCTTACTTGTAGTTATTTTTTGTTGTTTTTGATTCCTTGATAAATAATGAAAAGTTGAAGGGAATTGATCAAATAAAAGATCTGTAAAGAAATTGCAGATCAGAAAGAAGGAAAATGAGATATTGGGAAATCGGGGGAAAAAAAAAACGTACCTGATGAGATTATCTTCCGATTTTAAATTTTAATTTTTTTTGTTCTGTTTACATATAAATATTTAGAATCGATCGGAGAAGCTCGATCTTTCTGTTGCTGGAGCTATTACTTAAGGCGGTGATGGAGGTTTATTGGGATTGATGACTTGTTTGATGCATGTTATTATTGAAGAAAATGCAATTTATGATTGATGAAAAATGTGGTTAAAAATAAATAAAATTTTTAAATTTACGTGTAATATTATTTTACTAAAAAATATATTATTAAAAATGATTATTGAAAGAATGAATTTTAAAAACATATGTAGATCAAACCGATGATAATTCTTCCAAATTTAGAAGATAGGAAGGGAGAGGTGGGGTCTGTGTTTGAAAGGTAATTTGGGGGGTATGAAGGCTTAACTTTACTATTGCCATCAAACTAGTGACTCATTTTTAGTAGAATGTGCTATTTGTATATGTCCACCTGATGTGAGGGTGTAGACACTATTATATACAAAAAAAAAAATTATGTACATGTAGACAATCCCTTTTTAGTAATACCGTTATTTATTGCGAAAATTATATGTAGTCATTTTATGTGACGTATACATGAAAGTTTATAATTTAATGCATTATCGTACATATTTTATCAACTTGTTCATGTGTCAAATCGTAGAATATGACTAAAATTTATCGATTTAATGATTTGGCACATGAACATGTAAGACATTTTTTTTTTTTTTTTGTGGAAGTCAATTTGAGAGAATATTTGATAGGATTCCTACTTCTTGTAGAAAGGCTTTACAAGAAAATTATCTTAATTGATGTTTTAATTTTTAAAACAACATTTTTCTTTTAGAAGAGTTTTTAGAGAAAGTACATTGAGTCGTCCTTTTAACTAGTAAAAACACTTTTATAAAATTAATCCAACATGTTCAAAAGTAGCTTTCGTTCCTCAAAAACTCTTTTTGACTTCTCAAAA
>CAIGRP010115799.1:0-36886 GCA_903798385.1 Fraxinus cuspidata | reverse complement strand
AAATAGATGAAAATGACTTTTTGCGCAATGAAAGGTGGAAATAAGGGTGAAAATGCCAAAAAATGAAAGGTATGGACGTTTTTCACAATAACAATGAAAGGTGGGGACGTTATGTGCTAATTACCCTAAAAAAAATAAGGAAGCGACTACTTTCACATTATGTATCTTACCTCAATTATTGAAGGGTTGTAAAAAGAAGATAAAATCTTGAGCTTGAAAATCCCCTTTTCTTTTTCTATACTTTTCCTCTTATCTCTTCTCTCGGTNAAGGAAGCGACTACTTTCACATTATGTATCTTACCTCAATTATTGAAGGGTTGTAAAAAGAAGATAAAATCTTGAGCTTGAAAATCCCCTTTTCTTTTTCTATACTTTTCCTCTTATCTCTTCTCTCGGTTCCTTGACCTTTGTTTTGTAGTGATTTTTCTCGTCTTCCTGTGGTATATATAGGGTCTATAACCTAATATCACAATTGTATTTCTATTCAACTAGGAAATAAGGCCGTGTACTGCAATGTATTTGGATAGGAATATGTTTCACTTTACAGGGTATACTAGTATTAGGATTGAAGAAGAATATTGGAGTTTTAATATGATGGAAATACAATTAACCTTTATCCAAATCAAAATAGGATAGGCCTAATCTCCTAGTGAAAATGGAATTAATAATTTTTCATGCATGCTGGTTAAATTGATCCAGAAATTTGGTGATAAGCCTAAATATAATGAAATTGGATGTGGCGAAGTATAATTACATTAGGAGTTAAGCACTAAAGTTTAGATTAATTATAACTAATTTTAACTTCAATTTCCGTAAAAGAGAACTAATTCTTTTAAAATTTCATTTAATCATAACTTTCATTTGCTGGCACTAACTTGATTCGATCTTATCTAAATTAACTTTTCTCGAGCTTAATATACATGATTAAATACGAGCTACTCAACGAGCCCAATATTGACATACTAATTTTCGCTCTATCAATATTTAATTTATTTAGCCAAAGTAGTATAGAATTTAATACTTATTGTCACTTTTTCCCTCGATGATTCAATATTAAAAAATGTGCCTAGGTCAAAATCCTTATCGCTAAATGATTATATGCGATAAATTTTTGGGATGTTACAAACTTGTATCCTTAAGTGATTTTCATCCTTCAAATTTGCACATGTACGACCTCTGTGTGCATTTGCAAAGTCCTAATCATGTCTAACATGTATAAGTTCAATTTTTTTTTAATCTTATAGTGACAATCTATCTCATTACATGCTCGCACTATCAACATTCATTTACGACGTGAAAAAAAATTTCAACTAAGAAGGTATGCGAGGTAAGCTATACTTGTGACATTTCATAACATGAAGCAAGATAGCTATAAATCATACAAAAGAGAATGACATTTCGTTCATACACTCAGTCAGTCAGTTGAAAAATAGGGATGGTAAAATCCATTCAACCCGATATCGCAAATCCCACCTAATCCGGTAAACGGGGCATGGATGGGGTGTTGGTCATTGTCTCGAAGAACGTACGGGGCAAATACGGGAAACATAGTCTCCGTCCTATTTAAAATAAATTTCAAATTTATATTTTTTATCAAACAAAAATAAAATATCTATCATTATTTTTCAAATGAACATGAGTTGTTCTTAACAAATTGAAAAAATAAATTACTAACAAAGACATAAAAAAATAAAAGTAAAAAAATAAATAAATAAACGGGGTGATAAATGGGGTAGGGAATCTGCCCCGTCCAGATCCCGCCCAGACCCATCTCGTCCCTCTTTAATTGGGTTAGGGGACAGAGGAAGGTGACATAAATACTCGATGAGATCAGGGAGGGATTGGTTGTCACATACGTGCCTTGTTGCCACCACTTTTCAGAAAGTGGTTGATTAGTGAGTATCTCGCACCAAGGATGTTCATATCATTACATATTTAAGAACTTTCAAGATAGTTGTCACTTTTAAACTCATAAATCTTATGAAAATACTTGATTTATTAACACTACTAGAAGAACTAGAGCTAAATACACAGACATTTAATATCTGAGTTTTAAAAAAAGTGTCACACACACACACACACACACACAAATATATTTGTAAAATAGGGATTTCTTGAAATAGAAATTTCTAAAAATGTATTTTTTTTTTATTTGGAGTGATTTTAAATATTATTTTTCTCTTGTTGATTTGAATAACACGCAATTAAAAGGTTTACATCTAAGGAGGGGTTACAAGTAGACCATTTAAATCACAAGCTCTCCTTAGACAAATTTTTTTTTTTTTTTTAACAAAGTCTTTCAATCTTGATTGCGAGCATGAAATTTGTATGGAAATAAAATAAATTCTAGGCAATTGAATTGCCTAGAACTTATTTGTATGGAACTTTTTAATTAAATATGTTTTATTGATTTAGATTACCATCTAAAAAATATTATACTTCGATCTAAATCTGTTATTTAAATCAATTTAAAATAATATCCAACTTTTTTTTAAAGGAATCTAAAATTTACATTTTTTCATAAGTGAACTGTGACACAGCTACCACTGTTTATTGTGAAGAGTGCCACGTACTGATCATATGAACAGTAATTTTTTATACTAAAAGTTTTAATAGTAAGTAGATCCGAGCTCTTGCACCAAATTCTAAGACCCCAGTTTTCATAAACCCTATAGTGTTACTAAAAATTCACTTTAAATGCGAAAACGATAAAAAAAAGTATTTTTTTAATAATAAATATCAATCAAAACATAATAACCTACTTATGAAATAAATATGTATTTGACCATAATTAAAATTAAGTAATCAATCGAAAGATAGTAAAACTTAATGCTTATTATTCTTAAAATCCTCGACAGCCCGCATTACCACTCTGCCACGGTTCTATTTGACTCGATCTAACTTGTAAATTATTGTAAGAGTGAGTATTCGACAATACTAAGTAACATACGTGCAGTTTCCATATACAATTAAATAAAACAATAAAATACATGTTTATACCACATTTCATTTGGAGTATATCGGTGATCAAGCGAGATACTCATCACGTAGTCATTTCGATTTCCCAAAAGATTTCATTATAAAGAGTTCACAATTCGTAAGATTGATTTTGAAGATCCAGTGGAAATTCCTGCGTAAATCATTTAATACATAAAAATATAAGGAAGCGAACTACTTGCACATTATGCATCTTACCTCTTTATTGAAAGGTTGTAAAATAAAGATAAAATCTTTCACTTGAAAATCCCTTTTTCTTTTGGGTTTTGCTATTCGTCCGGGGCCAATGTGGTTCTGGACGAACAGGGGGCGCCCCATGCGCCCCATGGAGTGACAAGACCTACCTGTCACTTCTTTTTCTATACTTTTCCTCCTATCTCTCCTCTCAGTTCCTTTACCTTTGTTTTGTAGTGATTTTTCTCGTCTTCATGTGGTATATATAGGGTCTATAACCTAATATCACAATTGCATTTCTATTCAACTAGAAAACAAGGTTGTGTACTGCCATGTATATGGATAGGAATGTGTGTCGCTTTATAGGGCATACTAGTATTATGATTGAAGAATAGAAGAGTAGTAGAGTTTTAATAAAATGGAATTACAATTAACCTTTTATCCAAATCAAAATAGGATAGGCAAAGTCTCTTAGTGAAAATGGACTTAATAATCTTTTATGCCTGCTAATTAAATTAAGCAAGAAATTTGATGATAAGCCTAAATATAACGAAATTGGGTGGCCAAGTAGAATTACATTAGGAGTTAAGCACTAAAGTTTAGATTAATTATAACTTATTTTGACTTCAATTTACTAACCTTTTAATTTAAAGAGAACTAATTCATTTAAAATTTCATTTAACCATAACTTTTGTTGGCTCTAATTTGATTCGATCTGATCTAAATTAACTTTTCTTGAACCTAATATACATGTTTAAATACGAGCTACCCAACGAGCCCAATATTGACATACTAATTCCACTCTATAAATATTTAATTTATTTAGCCAAAATAGTATTGAATTTGATACCTATTTTCAGTTTAGTCCCTTAAGTTTCAATATTATAAAAATATGCGTAGGTCAAAATCCTTATCACAAAACAATGCTATACTATAAATTTTTGGGATGTTACGAACTTCTCTCCTTAAAATGGGTTTCGTCCTCAAAATTCGCACATGTACAACCTTTATGTGCCTTTGCACAGTCCTAATCTTGTCTAACACGTATAAGTCCAATTTTGTTTAATCTTTTAGTGGCAATCTATATCATTCTATGCTCGCACGATCAATATTAATATATGATATGAAAAAGATTCAAATAATGAGGTATGCGATGTAAGCTATACTTGCAACTTTTCATAACATGAATCAAGATGGCTATTACTCGTTCTAAAGAGAATACCACTTCATTCATACATTGAGTCAGTCAAAAAGTGGTCGATTGGTGAGTGTCGCATGCCAAAGATTTTCATATCATTACATGTCTAAGAACTTTCAAAAAGTTTTTCAATTTTAAACTGCAAATCTTATGGAAATACTTAATTTATTAACACAACCTGACGAGCTAGAGCTAAATAACATTTAATATCTGAGTTTTAAAAAAAAAATCTTTTTAAACTGGAGTGATTGTAAATATTGTTTTTAATCTTGTTGATTTGAATAATGTGCAATTAAAAGGCTTACGGCGTGTAGGTGGGTCGCAAGTGGACTATTTTAAACCAAGTTCTCCTTAGACAAGCCGGGGGTGGTGAGATACTATAGTGACCAAAGCGGTTAATTTTTAAAAAAATGTGCAAAAAAAGTGACCATTTTGGTCACTGTATAAGTTCAGTGATCGTTTGCAACAGTCGCTGAAATTACAAAAATGGCCGTTTTGGCCACTTAAAATTTTTTCATTCTTTTTTTTTTCAACTCCATAAATACCCCAACTCATTTTCAATTTTTTTCACACAATATGCCAACAACAATTCTTACTCTCTTTCACATTCTACAATCTACTACATTCATTTTCACCTTCACTTTCAATTATTCAATATCAATTATCACACTACAAATTTACAATTACAATCGTATACACAAACTTTCCTTGAACTATAGATTTATTTCCATACTCTTTATTTGCTTATTTAGTTATTTACTATATAGTCTATACTATACAAATTACAATACATATTCTATACATTTCCTCACAATTCAAAAATGGATCCACACTCATTTGTTAAGGGCTTGTTCGGTATCAGAGGCGAATCACCTATAACGTCGCAAAGTCAATTTCAGAATAAATTTTTCGATCTCAACGAAGTATCCATTCTCAAAAATATTTCAGATTAGGATGCTCACGGAAGTAGTAATCCAATTGATTTGGATGATGTTGATGTTCCCGAAGCGAAACTAGAATTAAATATTCCCGATGCAAAAGAGAAGCGAAATGGACAAAACATGCAAAATGTTGGGATTACTTTAAATTGATTCCAATGGGTCGTGTGGTAGATGGAGTCGTAGAGTCTAAAACAGTATGTAAATACTATCAATAACGATTGACATGACAAAAGGGCATTAGTACCATCCACCTCAATCGTCATTACAAAGCATGCACAGCTAAGCATGGGCTTCTTGGTGTCGGTCAAATGCATCTGCAATTTGGTAGTCCAACGGTTGATTATGCTTCTACGACACTTTGTACATAAATATATTCGCAGAAGAAAGCTCAAACGAGAATGGTGAAGTTCGTAGTCGGTGCTGAGTTGCCTCCAATAATAGCGGACAACCAACATTTCGTTTCTTACGTGAAAGAATATCTTCAATCGATGTACGTTTAGATAAGTAGAAACACTCTTCGTTCCGATACAATAAAATATTTTCTTAATACCAAAAAAAAATTGATTACCGATTTGCAAAATATATGAGGGGTGTTATATATTTAACTTTGGATTTATGGGAAGTGATTAATAAAAGATGTTATATAACTGCAATTGCATACTATATAAACCCACTTTCGTGTATGTATAAAAAAATTATTTCTTTTAAAATTGTAGAATTCCCTCACAACGCTAACAATATATATAATACTATTATGAGCATAATTAGAGAATATCAGTGTGAGAGTAATACTCATTCTTTTACATTTGATTACGCTAGTGTTAATAAGCCAGCTGTCGATAAATTGTGTAAGGTGTTGTAGCCCGATTTCGAGGGTTATTTATTTCATATTCGTTGTGTGCGTCATATTTTTAGTTTAGTTGTATAGGATGATTTGAAACATATTAAGGTTGAAATTCAAATAATTAGAAACACACTAATATATATCACGATTTCATAGAAAACAAACATTTGAGGAATTTCATGCTGAATTTGGGGTGACGAATACGAAAATATTTGTTAGTGACGTAGGGCATAGATGAAACTCAACTTTACTTATTATTAAAATCATGTAAAGGATTTGAATATTTCATAACTGAATTTTATAACAATAGGCATATTAGAAACGATGATTAGTCTCTTTTGAATGAATATTGGCTTTTAGCTTTTAAAACTATAACTCCACAAATAATTTATCTGGAGTGTACTATCACATTCGTTGTATGGTGCTTGAACGTCTTTATATAATTGCAAGGGATTTTCATAGATATAAAAATGACTTCGATTTTAGTGAAATTATATATTCTACGGAATTAAAGTTTAGAAAATATTGTGAAGGCTTGCCTATGCTATTTCTTTTAGTATGCATCATGGACCCGATACAATTTATCAGGTACTAAATATATATTTTATCAGAATTCAAAAGCATTAACTTTAAAGACACCTATCACTTATAGAAATTTAAAACAAACTTTATGTGAAATATATGAATTATATGAAGAATGAATGGGTGCAAGTATTAATCGGATACCCTCTGCACATACTCATCCTACTAATATTGAAGAAGACGATGCTGAAATATTAAACCTGTTTGAAGGCATTAATACGTGTAGATATGACACAATAGGTTCTTGCAGTAGTAATATGTCGACCACATGTAATCTGACATTGGACGCAAGTCCAAATGCATGCCTGCTGAATTACTTAATTACTTTAATCATAATATGCCTAATAATAAAACGATTAAAAAAAGTTAAGAAGAAGTGGCAAAAGTACGAACGACGATGACTAGTGGTTTCTGCGATTGTAAAAGACCTACTAATACATTCGATTTGCACTGTAGTTTCAGAGTCTACTTTTAGTAAGGGTAAGAGGGTTTTGTCAGAGGTCAGGAGTCGACTAAAAGAAGATATTCTGAAAGTATTCATGTATGTGAATGATTGGCAAGATGATCTTTTTTTACTACAAAATAAATATGTCGAAATTACATGTTGCAGGTAAGTGATATTTAATTTAACCATATTAATAAAAAAAATTATTTTATAATATTATTTTTAAAATTTTTTTAAATTGTACGCGTAACAAGTTGTTCTTGTACAATTTTTAACTCTGATTACTCGAAATTTAAGTAGCTGATCCCAAGCTCGGATAAATGAAGAGAGTTTTATCTAAAAATAAATAAAAAATAGACGAGCTCGCGAGCCAAAATTCGGCTTGGCCCTATTGCCACCACTATGTGAGTATTTGACAATATCTAATAAGATATGTGAAATTTTTATATACAGTTATATAAAATAATAAAATATACACTTCATATCATATTTTATTTGGAGTATATCACTGATCAAGCGAGACACTCACCACGTTGTCATTTCAAATTCTCGAAGGATTTCACGTTTCATTATAAAGAACCCAAAAGAACTCACATTTCATTAGGTCGGATCTGAAAGTTCACTGGAAATGCAAACACAAATCATTGAATAACATAAAAACATAAGGAAACAAACTACTTGCACATTATGTATCTTACCTAGTTATTGAAAGGTTGTAAAAAGAAGATAAAATCTTGCGCTTGAAAATCCCCATTTCGTTTTCTATACTTTCCTCCTATATCTCCTCTCGGTTTCTTGACCTTCGTTCTGTAGTGGTTTTTCTTGTCTTCGTGTGGTATATATAGGGTCTACAACCTAATATAACAATTGTATTTCTATTCAACTAGGAAATAAGTCAGTGTACTGTAATGTATTTGAATGGGTATATGTATCACTTTAAAGGCTATACTAGTATTAGGATTGAAGTAAAGAAGAGTAGTGAAGTTACAATAAAAAAAGAATTACAGTTAACCTTTATCCAAATCGAAATAGGATAGGCATAGTCTCCTACCGAAATGGAAATATCTTTCATGCATGCTAATTAAATTGATCCAGAAATTTGGTGATAAGCCTAAATATAATGAAATTGGATGTGGCCAAGTATAATTACATTAGGAGTTGAGCACTAAAGTTTAGATTACATTATATTATAACTAATTTTAACTTCAATTTCCGTAACCTGTTAAACCAAAGAGAACTTATTCCTTTAAAATTTCATTCCATCGTAACTTTCTTTAGTTGGCTCTAACTTGATTCGATCTTTAACTTTTCTCGAGCATAATATAAATGTTTGAATAAAAGCTACCCATTGAAGCCAATATTGACATACTAATTCCAGCTCTATCAATATTCTTCCATCTAGTGAACTTCTTGCATACTTTCGTGGGGATCATATTCTTCCATCTCTCAACCTCTTGCGCACATTCTTGGTGATCAAACCAATGTTACCCTATATAATCCTTTGATTCCACCTGAGACTGGTATGCAAAGAAATGATCAGTATCAACCTATTACATGTTGGAAAAAATTGGTTTAATTAGTTGGTTTGACCAAATTTTGACCAATTATTTTAGTGGATCCCGTTAGTTGGACAAAAGATTTCTTTGACCGAGTGTATTCTATTCCATGAGTAGATTAATGTAATGTATTTATTTTTTTAAAACTAATTTAGGGTAAATGAGAAATTAAGGACAAAAGATGACCACTTGAAATTGAAATAAATTGGGAATAAAAATTGGTAGGAAATTGGAAAATGACAATCCCACATAGAAAAACTAGAAGAATGAAAACCACTTTATATTGCTCAAGTTTGAGATTTTGTGTTTTGGCCCCAAGGAGCACTAATAGTCTTTGAAGGAGAGATAACCTATATGCTAGTAGGTTGAACCAAAACCCACATGCGCGCGCCACCGCCGCCGCCCATCCGATCGGCCGGCTCGGCTCGGCTCACTGGTCAAGGGTCGTGGGCTTGGGCTTGTGCTTGTGCTAAGTTTGTATATATATTTTGATAAAATAATATTTGAATCACGTGGTTTCTTTTAGAAACTAATGGTTGACAATTAAACTACCTATCCAAATGGGTTGTATCTATTGAAGATACAGTTGTGTCTTTTGGAAACAAGTGTTTGGGCCCCATAGGGTATCAATAGTCTTTGAAGGGGAGAGAACCTACATGTTAGTAAGTTGAGCCAATAAGTACACCACCGCCACCGTCCTTTCGACTGGCTGGCTCGGCTCAACTCGACAAGGACATAGGTCACATGTCACGGGTTGTGGGCTTGTGTTTGGGCCAAGTTGGTATATATTTTTTGATAAAATAATATTTGAATCATGTGGTTTCTTCTAGAAACTAATGGTTGAGAGTTAAACTATATGTCCAAACGAGTTGTGTGTGTTGAAGATATAGCTGTGTCTTTTGGACACAACTTCTATATAAAGGTCACATACCCTGGATTTTATTCAATCCAAAATCAATTCTGATTTTTGTATCTTGCAAATTATATTTCTTCATCACTTGATTATTTCATATTTTGTATTTCGGTCTCGAAAGTTATTTTCGTATATTTTAGTCCTCCAATTTTAGAAAGATCAAAAACATTAGTACGTTTGTCAGGTCTTGTAATTTAGAGTGCTACTATTACAAATCGAGATCGTTGTATCTTGGGAGACAAATGCCGGAATAACGTCAAGACCAGTGCGGGGCATTATCGTCTAAAGTAGAAAGAGTCGAACTCTTGCCTCGACCATTAGCATTTTATTTCGTTCATTTTTTCAAGTCGGTATTCCTTCCAAATTATTGCACGATAATATCATTATTTGCCAACAATCTTAAGACGATAATGACAAGTAATACTACATCTATCGTACCCCCTAACAATGCTCACGGGGAGAAACCAAAAAATTTCACGGGAGTAAATTTTAAGAGATGGCAATAGAAAATATTTTATCTCACAACTCTGAATTTGGCGAAATTCTTAAGTGAATATGTTCCAACCGTTGAGGAAGAGGAAACAAAATTTCAAAAACGAGCAGCATTCGATACATTGAGTCATAGTGACTTCTTGAGCAAGAACTATATCCTCAATTGCCTTGGCAACACACTATAAAGCGTATACTGTTCAGTCAAGACAGCTAAATTACTATGAGAGTCATTTGGAAAAGAAGTACAAAACGAAAGATGTCGGATTGAAGAAATTCGTTGTAGGTAAATTCCTGGACTTCAAAATGGTAGATTTTAAAACAGCAATGAATCAAGTCCAAAAGCTACAAATCATCTTTCACGATATACATGTAGAACGTATGAAGCTCTGTAAGTTATTTCATATTGCTGCAATTATCCAATGTGGAGAGATTTCAAGAACTACCTTAAACATAAATGCAAGGAAATGGGACTTGAAGATCTGATTGTATGATTAAGAATTGAGGAATAATCGAAATTCTGAAAATAAATCTGGAAAGCTGCTAATGGAGGCTAAAGTCAATTTGGTAGAGCCAAATACTAGCAAAAAAGGAAGCACTTGGGTAATGGCAAGCACAAAAGCAAGACCAAAAATTCAAAGGAGATTGCTATAACTACGGAAAGCCTGGTCATATAGCAAATGACTGCCAACAGAAAAAGCAAAAACAAAAAGAATCAAGTACACTTCACCGATGAAGATAAATTGTCTAACGGTGTATCTGAACTAATGCTCTTAGCTATTGTATTTGAAGCAAACATGGTGGACAATCTGAGAAAATGGTTTGTAGATATTAGCGCTACGTCATGTTTGTTAGCGCTAATAAGGAGATGTTTTCATCTTACACTCCTATCAATGGACAACAACTATTCATGGGCAACTCGACAACATCAAAAGTTGTTGGTCTACGTAAATGAGTGCTGAAGATGTGCTACATGTTCCCCGATAACACTCATCGACGTGCTGCATGTTCCCGATATTCGCAAAAACGTGGTATCTAGTGCTCTATTAAGCAAAAATGGGTTTATGCTAGTATTTGAGTTTGCTAGTAATTGAGTCTGGCAAGTTTTTACTCACCAAAAATGGTATATTTTTAGGCAAGGCGTACTTAGCCAATAGGTTATTCAAAATGATTGTAATTCCTATACTTCGTAATTTTGATATTAATAAAAATAAATCTTCTACTTACTTAATTGAATCTTTTAACTTATGGCATAATATGTTAGGACATGTTAATGTTAATACTTTACAAAAATTAGTAAGTTTAGATTTATTACCTTCTATTTCATTCGATCAAAATCATCGGTGTGAAACATGTGTAGAGGCTAAATGAACCAAAATGTTGTTTCATTCAGTTGAAAGGAACTCGAATCCTCTAGAACTAATTCACATTGATATTTATGATTTAAAGTTTATGCATACTAGAAGAGGTAAAAATTATTTTATTTATTTTATAGATGATTGCACAAGGTATTTATGTCTATTTGCTAAGAAGCAAAGAAGAGGCCTTAGAAACATTTAAACTGTACAAGAATGATGTTGAGAATCAACTAAGCAAATGAATAAAAGGTGATTGCAGTGACAGAGATAGGGAATATGGAGCACCGTTTGAAGACTTTTGTTTAGATTCTGGGATTATTCATCAAACTAGAGCTCCTTATTCACCTCAGTCGAATGGTATTGCGGAATGCAAAAATCGCATTCTGAAATAAATTAAGAACGCTATGTTGATAGTTCTGGTTTACCTCAGAATTTGTAAGGAGAAGCAATTCTCTCGGCTAACAACATTCTATAGTAGGAATGAAACTCCTTATGAGTTATGGAAATGTCATAAACCTTCGTACAAATACTTAAAAGTGTGGGGGTGTTTGGCTAAAGTAGAAATACCAAAGTCTAAACAAGTTAAAATAGGACATAAAACCATCGATTTCATATTCATTGGATATGCTAATAACAGTAGTGCTTATCGATTCCTGTACATAAGTCTGACATTCTGGATGTACATGAAACTACTATCAATAATGAAATTGATTCTATTATGCAGAATCATACCTGAGAATTGGTAGATCTCCCACTTCGTAACAAATCGTTAGGTTGTAAATGGATTTTCAAAAGAAAATTAAAGACTGATGGATCAGATGATAAATATAAGACCACATTGATAGCTAAAGGATTCAAACAAAAAGAATGACTTTATTTTTTCGATACATACTCACCTATGACAAGGATAACATCTATTAGAGCATTAATTGCAATTGTAGCATTGCGTAATTTGGATATCTATAAGGTGGACGTAAAAACAGCTTTCTTAAATGGTGAGCTAGAAGAAGAAATTTATATGGAACAATCCGAATGATTCATTGCTCCTAGACATGAGAAAAAGGTGTGTATGCTCTTTAAATCGTTATACGGGCTAAAGCAAGCACCAAAATAATGACATGCAAAATTTGACAAAATTATATTGTCAAATGGTTTTAAGATTAACAAGTGTGATAAATTTTTTTATATTAAAATAACACATAATGCATATGTAATTGTATGTCTATATATTGATAACATGCTAATTATGGATAGTAATTATGATATCATAACAACTACCAAGAAAATGTTGACAAAACGGTTTGACATGAAAGATATGGGTATGGCAGATGTAATATTAGGAATTAAAATTCTTAAAACAAATAAGGGGCTTGTTCTATCTCCATCTCACTCTATTAAGATTGTACTTAAGAAGTTTCATATATATGATGAAAGTCCAGTTAAAACTCGATAGACTTAAGCCTACATTTAGCCAAACATAAATGCGAACTCATATCTCAATTAGAGTACTCTCGAATAATATACAGTATAATGTATATTACAAATTGCACTCATCCGAATATTGCATATGAAGTGAATAAACTTAATAGATATACAAGTAACCAAAATAATGGTCATTGGAAGACACTGGTAAAGGTTAGATATCTATGATAAACCTCAAATATTGGATTACATTATACTAGATATCCAGCTGTATTAGAAAGATATAGTGATGATATCAAAGACTCAAAATCCACTAGTGGGTATGTTTTTGCCATTGGTGGCACAGCCGTATCTTGGAAATCTTCTAAACAAACATGTATAGCTCGATCCACGATGGAATCTGAGTTTATAGCTATAGATAAATTTGGAGAGGAAGCAGAATGACTCCATAATTTTTTAGAGGATATTCCATATTGGCATAAACCTGTGCCTGCAATTAGTATGCATTGTGATAGTCAGTCGGCTATTGGTAGAGCACAAAGTAGTATGTATATTGGTAAGTCTTGACATATTCGTCGAAGATGTAATACGATTATGTAGTTGATCTCAAATGGTGTTATTTCCATATGTAAAGTCTAGAATAAATTTCGCGGATACCAAAGGCTTACAAAGAGATCAAGTATACTGCCTATCAAGGGGAATAAGTTTAAAACCTACTCGTAAGAATCTTTGTAATGATAACCCAACCTTGCTAACTAGAGATCCCAAAATCTTGGTTCAATGGGACAACTAAGTTATGAAGATTCAAAGAAGCACTTCGGAGTTAACTCCTACCTATTCATAAGATAAGAAAGTGTTATCTGTAGAAAGTTTTATGTTAAGTTATACTTTTAATGATTCCTATATCTTGGACTTTCTAAGTGGGATATGACAGTTACTTTTAATAGGATTTTACCTATACAAGTGTAAAGTGTGGCCACTTCTATGAGAATATTTCAAAGGCTTGAACTCTCTAAAGCACTTATGGAATCCAAGAGTTACTCGGGAACAAAATGAGCACAACAGTGAGAACTCGAAAATGTTAGGAAGGTTATTGTATTGATATTATTGTCTTGATTTATACCAACGGCCGACAGTTCAAAACATCGCGTTCACTGATTAGCCAATTAAATTTAATAATATTCTACTGCGGAAGGTTCAAACCTATAAGGTACATATCCTGATACGATAACATTCTGCTTGATCTCTCTATAGAGTCTGCATAGTCTATTGCATTAATTTTCATTAATGTGAGGGATGTTGGAAAAATTGATTTAATTAGTTGATTTGACCAACTTTGACCAATTATTTTAGTGGGTCCCGTTAGTTGGAAACAAAATTCTTTGGTTGAGTGTGTTCTACTCCATGAGTAGATTAATGTAATGTATTTATTTTTTCAAATCCAATTTACGGTGAACGAGAAATTAAGGCCAAAGGATGACCACTTGAAGTTGAAATAAATTGGGAATAAAAATTGGTAGGAAATTGAAAAATGACAATCCTACGTAGGAAAACTAAAAGAATAGAAATCATTTTATATTATTCAAGTTTGGAACTTGGGTTTATGCTCCAAGAGGTACCAATAGTCTTTTAAAGGGAGAGAACCTACATGCTAATAGGTTGAGCCAAAGCCCACACGTGCGTGCCAGCGCCGCCGTTCGATTGGCCGGCTCAGCACTGGCACGGGTCGTGGGTCTTGGGCTTGGGCCAAGTTGGTATATATTTTTTAATAATATAATATTTGAATTATATTATTTTATTATTATTTAAAATATTAATATATTTATTTATATTATTTATTTTTTCCGAATTTTATGTGCGTGACACGTGGTTCTTCTACAAACTGGCAGTTGATATTTAAACTGCCTATCCAAATGAGTTGTGTCTATTGAAGACACAACTTTTCGGTCGTTGTATCTTTTAGACACAACTTTTGAACTTCTATATAAAGGTCCCATACCCCAAATTTTATTCATTCCAAAATCAATTCTGGTTTTTCTCTCTTGCAAATTATATTCCTTCATCCCTGCATTATTACATATTTTGCATTTTGGTCTCAAAAGTCGTTTTCGTGCATTTTAGTCCTCCAATTTTAGAGAGATAAAAAACGTTAGTAGGTTCACCAGGACTTGTAATTTGGAGTGCTACTATTACAAGTTGAGGTCGTTGAATTTTGGAAGACGAATGTCAGAATATTTTCAGCACTATTGCTGGACATTATCGTCTTAAAGAGAAAGAGTCAAACTCTTGTCTCGACCATTAGCATTTTATTTCATTCATTTTTTCAAGTCGGTATTCTACCAAAATTATTGCATGGTAATATCATTATTTGCGAACATTACACACATGAATGGTGATGTGGGGACAAGTAGATTTAGCTTCCACTAGTAATGATGATAGTGATTACTTGCCGTCAATGGATCATAGTATAATAAATTCTCTATTGGGTGACTCATCTAATGCCCAATTATAGTCTTCGCCAATTCCACATGGTGACTCATCCAACGTACAGTTTCAGCCCAAAAATGTTCATTGTATTGGATTGAGTAAATTTGATTGCAAAGTTGCTGGATCTACACTTCATGACAGAATGTGAAGATCTTCGATCAATAGAAGAACGCCACTTTTCACAGTTTTTCTATGGACTTAAACTTTGCTGATTATGTAATGTTGCGGAAAAATTAAATATCCACTTCAAATTGTTCGGAAGATGTAATTTTATTTGAGTCAATCTATCGATTAATGTTTGTAGTTACTTAAGATAGAAAATTGTTCCTTGCATGCAAACATTAGAGTGGATAATTTAGTATTTTTCAATATTTGTTTTGAAAGATAATTTTCAATATTATTAACTGATGGATATTAGTGTAATTTTAGTTTATTCATCAAGGTTGGTTAAGTTTTTTTTTTTTTCATTATTTTAAAATGATTTTATAATATATGGATTTATGCTATATAGTCGTTTGGGGTGATCTATAATTTAACATTAAAATATAACTTAAATAGAATACAAGTTTTAATTTGGGGTTGTGCCAAATTATCCAGTTGATGACGGTGTGATTTTTATTTGTGATCACTATACTTTCAACTAAATTTTAATGGGGTCATTAGTCTTTTTTAATTTGTCTCAATTAGATCATTAACTTTAATTTAGTTTTATTCTTTCACTAACATCAATTTTAGTTTTGTTCTATCCCATATTGATTAATTTTTTTAATTGGGCCATACCGCATTTGATTTTGTGGAAATTACACCTAACTAGAGTGACCCAATTTAAAAATCAGATAATAATTTAAACTTTTAATATCATAAAATTAAATTAATATGCCCCCAGTATACCCCACCCACACCCCACCCCCGCCCAAACCCAGCCCCACAAACCCTAATTCATTTTAAATAAAAAACAAATTGTTGCTGCCTCATTTTCCACTTTCACTCTACCACCCATGCGGACAAGCACAAAATCGATGACCGATCTCTATAGCTCACAATGCTATCGTCAATCCCTATAGATCACGATGCTGTCGATCTTCATAGCTCAGACACTTCCATCGATCTCTATAGATCACGACGTTGCTAATCTCTACAGCTAACGATGCCACTAATCTCCCTTCTATCTCTATGGCTCACGATGCCATCAATCTTGTGGCTAACGATGTCTCTTCTCATTTTCAGCTACATCATCGGCCCTTTGATCAAAAGGAGAAATCATCGTTGTGCGTGACTCGATTTGAGTGTTGGTGATATTAGCATTGCACAACTGTCGATGTGCATGGCTCGATCTATGGTGCTGGCGATGGTGGTTTTGTGGTTGTGGTGGTCGTGCACTGCTTTTGATAATTTTTGATCTGTTTTTTGGTGGTGATTAGGGGTGGTGGTTGTGATGTTGGCTGATGTGGTAAGGTGGTGGTGTTGGTGGTGGTGGGTGTGGTGGTAGTTCGATAGTTTTGGGGTGGGATGGGATGAGATGTGGTGTATATGACCAATAAATTGGTTAAATTGTGACCAATAAATATTATATGATTAAAAAATGTGATCGTGGCTCAAACTTTATTAAGTTGTGATTGAAAAACAACTTATGGCCAATTAATTTAATGATTTGTAACCATGAAACAAGCTAATAAGTTTTGTGATTAGTAACCGATAAATAAATTGTGACTTAAAAAAAAAATTTATTTGTGATTGTGAAATAATTTGTAATATATAAAAATTTTTATTTGTAACTATGACATAATTTGAAACCTATAAAATTTTTTATTTATGACCTACAAAATTTTTGATTTGTGACCGATAAATAATTTATAACTAATTAATTCAATAATTTGTGACCAAATTATATAGAATTGTAACCTTAATATATTTAATTAAAATATATTTTTTGAATTAGTTATTTTATAAATAAAATTTAATTAATATATGATATTTGAAGTTTTAAACCTTATTTCTTAATTTTGAAATAGGCCATGCTTAATCCATGTATTTTTTTTCCATAAATTTTTATATAATCCATGTATGACATGTCAACTGACAATTAAGCAACATTATAAGTGTTGAAATAGAATGATAGACTTTTAATCTAAAGAAATTATCATAACTTTGATATTAAGTGATCAAATTGATATAAAATGTAACAAGAGTGATAAGCTTGAAATTAAATTGATATTTAGTCTTTAAACTGAGCAAATTATAATTTTTTTTAACCGAACTGAAATATTTTCTAAATGTTTGGTGATGGATGAATTTTACCCTTTAGAATGCCGACAAATGCTGTTTTCCATTTTTCATTTCTTTGATAGATACGAGGTTGAAGATATTACTAGGACATTCTATTGGAGGATGATTTGGTCACTGAATTTTGAGTGAAATCTCAATCAAGTTACTTAACTTTAATATGTTACTATCCGAATATTAAACTTCAATCTATTTTTAATGTTAACGACTCTATAATTAGTTTGGTTTCTAACGTTCCAATCCAAAGAGTTAAAAAACGACAGCATCCAAGTAAATATATCGCCTAATTCAGAACTTGAAAATAAGTGCCACTTGATGATGATGATTATGCTGATAAAGTAAGGCCTATGTATATCCAATTACTATTAATGTCCGAAGCCCACTCATAAACAATATGTTGGTAAGTTCGGGTACGCTATCACACTTTGTCGTTATCATTCAGGCACATGTTGTTAAATAAAATAGAAACAAGATGAAAACCACCAACGCTTAGTAAAATAATTTTCATAATGCATTAAGAAATCTTATCAAGATATGAAAGTTCATAGGAAAGGTAAGCATTTGTGATTGACACAACTATCTATGGGATCATAGATATGCTAAAAGATCCTTAATGTATGAAGGGAGAGTGTTATTTATAGTCCCTAGCAACCTGTAAGGGGAAAAAAGGATTCAAGCTAGTAAACTATGGGGAGATTCATGATACGGGGTTATACATTGAAATTACGAGAAAGGGATCGATCATAAGCCAAACTAGGCTAGGAATTTGAGATGTGAGAATATGTGGGAGGATGAGGAGAATCTCTAAGGGATGAGATGTGTTGGGACTATCTAACCATGGAGCCTTAGTTGACTCAGAAGAAATTAGAAGGTTGGCATAGGACCTACCTCGTCCCTGACTTTATAGAGTTTTTGTGCCTTTAGAGGACGACAAGGCGTACGAGCCACCCGAGGGTAGTGTATCTTGATTACCCAACCAACGAACTTTTTCTAAAGAAAAGAAAAATTTCCACATCTGGTTGGCATAATAATATTTAGCAATTGGACATGGATATGGTTGAAGAAACAAATGCTAATAGTGATAATGAATCGGAGTGGTAATGATGTTGGTGGGTGACAACAATGGGGTATGATGTTGTTTATAGGAAATGATATTTAGGGTTTGGTGGTTTTTAAACATTGTTTGTAGTGGTGGAAAAAAAGTATGGAGATTGAGGTTAAATTAAAATAGGGTAAAATTCATTAAAAATGGATAATTATATCATTTTATAGAGAACAAAAATAGTAATTAGAAAACTAAAAGGATTAGAAAATCTAAGGGCATTCTTGAGAGTTTTGGGGTACGGACTATGAGCATTTTTTAAAAATATTTTTCTAGTGGATACAAGCCTCTTGTTATTGTTCGGCCTGAAATAACTATTATTTAGTAGTTTTGAGTATTTATGAGCGCATCAGTTTTAAGAGATTTTAGTGACGATTTTTAAAATACTCTAACCTATGCTTGAGAAATTATTATCCACTATTTGTGAAATTTTTTTAAATGAATAAAATTACATATACCACCTTGAGTGAAATTTTAAATTTATAATTTCTTGCATAAAATTTTTTTACTCGTAAGTGATATTTTATTTATAAGTAATTTTTTTATATATAAATCAATATAATTTTAGTTACTATCTTTATTTGAAAATCAATTTTGTAATTATAAGTTAATTTTGTGCTTTAAAATAAGTGAATTTATGTCATATTAGTAGTATTATGACTTTATAAACAATTTTTTGTAAAAAATTGGTTTTTTATGTTATAAGTATTTTTTTACATATAAATAATTTTTTAATTAATATATTTTTATTTATAAATTAGGTTTGAGCAAAATATGTTTGTTGGAAATAATTATGGGTGTTTATATTTAAACCACATATTTTTTATATACACCCTCATTCTAATTAAATTAAAAATCGTTAACCTCTATTCATTATAACATTTATTTTCTTAATTTTTTTTGCTCCATCACATTCTTATTTTAACATTTCATTGATCAGAAAATTTGATCTTTAATCATGATTTCCGTCCAAAAATATTATTAATATATTTTAAAATGAGCTTCAAATATTTAATTGTATTGTTGGTATTATTATTTGTTTAGCTTATTTAAAAATTTAATGTGCAAATGAATTTTTTTACTCTATTTTAAAGAAAAATCATAATTAGTAACAATTTTTGTTTACTTGAAAATAAAAATGCTATAAAAAAAAATTGAGACATAAATATGATAATATGTAGATGTTATGAATCTTTCATGTAATTAAAATGTAATCTAATTATTGTATGGAAGGTAAAACTAGGAAAAATACTAGGATCAATCGAAATTCACCGATTTTGTGGATTGAGAAAAATGGTCAAAATTAAACTACATCGATTTTGGATAATTTCAAAATCATGTCCAACAAAATTAGCAAGCATTTTTCTTTAAAGACGGAAATGTGGAGGGACACGAGTCCTCGCTTCAAGATCCTCGGGCTTTCGACCTTCGAAACTGCATCTGGTAATCCCACCTCCATCGCTATATACATATGTATGAACTAGTCAGAATTAAATTTGAGTTGCACATTTTTCTGAAATACTTTAAAAGTGCTACGAAAGTAATATTTGACAATTTATTTACCATTCTGATCTAAATATGAAAGAAATACAAACCCTTGAAAATAAATATTAATTATTATACGTACACGTAAATAGTGAAATGCATACATGAACGTGAGTATTAGAATTACAATTAAATATATAATGAAGATTAATGACAAATACGATATATAAATTAACGTGAATGTTAATTAATTTAAACGTGACAATGAATATTAAATCATTTATACTAAATAAATAAAATTTAATTTTCAATTAAGTGAAACTGGATGCTAATTAGAATACATGGATATGAATAACGAATTTTATTTTTGAATATAAAATTCTAATTAATATTAATATTAATATTAATTAAATGAATGTTAATGTTAATTAATTGAGAATCAATAACAGGAATATGGATGTGAATGTGAATATAAAATTCTAATTAATATTAAATGAATGAATGAGAATTTTAATTAGTTGAGAATTAACAACACGAACATGGACGTGAATGTGAAATTCTAATTAATATCAATTAAATGAACGTGAATGTTAATTAATTATAATAAATACATGCATGAATAAGAATGTTAGTATTTATTACAGTTTATAAATTAAACAGTTAATGAAAAACGAAAAGTCAGGTATTATTGAAATAATTGAATTGTAGTAGGGGTTTAATCGTCCAAAAAATGATTCTCACTTCATGTGATATTTAATATATTATAGAATTGTGATTGTGATTGAATTTACCATCTGATTCATTTGCAGTTTTGGTGTCCAATGTTATGAGGACCAGAATAAAAGACATGGAGCAACTCATCAAAGCCCAAGAACAAGCCTCCCATGTCACCGATTAACTTTCCGACAAGAATAACCCATGGGATTCTGCTGAAGTGATTGGAGAACAGAAATCATAGCGTGTTCTTGCTAGCTTCAGGTGCTACTTGTAAGATTTTGAATATGATATAAGGTGTTTGATAAATTACCTGAACGGGTTTTTGGATATGGTGTAGAGGTGGTTGATCAGTTGCCTAAATGCGTTTTTGATTCTGGTATAAGGTGTATGTTGAATTGCCTGACTTGGTGTATTGATGCATTTCAATTTTTTTGACTTTTCTGTTCCCAGCTTAAAAATCTATCGACGTTCATGTATATTGAGTCGTAAAATTAAATAAATTTTATAGCAAAATAAAATTGATTCATCATGAAATTGGTTCATCCATTATTCAACATCCCATGTAGAACATATTAGTCAGCTGATCAATGTTTTTGTGTCCCTTTTGCACGATGTTGAATAATGGATGAACCAATTTTATCCGAATAGCATTGGACTTCTATCCCTTGTTTGGCCTAACTCAGTCGCAACACGGCCTAAGATGACCGTGCCGTGGAGACAACATATCTGAAGAGGCAAGTTGTCTATGTAATACCCAAAATTTTATGTGCGAATATTTAATTGAGATGTTATGATTTTATGAGTGGTATCAATGAAAAATAGGGTTATTGGTTGCTAGGTTTTATATATTACATCTATTTGAAGATTAGTTGCTATAGAATTCTTTATTATTGTCTGTGCAAAACATTTTTCTGCCTGTGTTCAATTATTTCCATGTTAGTTTCCTCGAAATGTTACTCGGTCAATAAGAAAGTTGTAATTTTCTCAAGACTTAACCACATTGATAACAAATTTCTGTTGGCTAACATATCATTTTCTCAAATATCAATTAATTCTTTGTATAGTTTTCTCTTTTGCAAGATCAATGACAATTAGTTTCTTTTTTGTTTTTTGACTTTCTCACTCCCTTTGAATACACAAACTTATGTCTCATCACACTTTATAAATGTTAGGTTTATATCAATTTTCCTCAAAAAAATGATCAAAGAGAGGCTAAGGGGAGGATTTGTGTATTTTGATGCAAACGGAGGAAGAAAATCAAGAGAATTTCTTGATCATATACTCAAATCCACCAACATTAAATGCCTAACTGCACCGTAAGTATTTATGCATTAATTCTGTGTTGTAATTTTGCGGTCATGGACGAGATGTATTCACAGAGAGAACAGTCATTGACGGCCCCTTTTTCGAAGGCCTGTCAAATCTTACAGTATAATGTTCGTGCAAAACCCGAAAGTGTACGAAATTGTTGACAAGTAATAGAATTGATAAGTTGAGAGTATCGTCCCACAGGGAATAAATTCAATTCAAGTTTATTAGCTTTTTATGGGATTAGAATTGTGTAAACAAAAGAGATTTTGATTTTATTTTATGTTTAATTAATCTAAGAAAGCTATAAAATGTGATTTTTATCAATTTATGGATGATTGTATTGGATTTCGAATCCGCCTATTGCTATCTATTTCAATTCTTGATTTGTAATCTAACTTCGTCATGCATTCTTGACAATCGATAATTCTATTGTAATTAATTATCTTTCCAAGAAAATTTAAATATATTCTAACCATGATCCAAATATATTCTTAGGCCGATTTCGAATGATTAGAATGCATTAAAGTTTAGATTATTTATATGATTGCACATGTGATAAATATTATTCCTAACATATATTGCACATATATTAATTTTGCCGTGTTCTAAATATATTGTGAGTTTTCCAACACTACAACAAACAACTATTTCTATAATTGGAGACCAATCAATTGAATAACATAATGGGTATGCAGAATTAACCAAGAAACGCAAGAAATATACTAAATTACTAGTCTTGAATTAAAACAAATAAACAAATAAGGTTCATGTTCATCCAATACAAAAACGTATCTAGCCTAGCGTGTTAATATATAAATTACAAATAGAATAATAGAAAAATATCACCCGAATCATAAAATAAATCAAAAGAAGTTGATCTTCAAACCTATAGTTGAATTCTTCAAAATCTTAATGTAATTGACCTTCAATTCTTTGCTATGGCTCGATCTTCTCTCCCAAAATTTAGTGATTATGACCTTCAGTTCCTTGCTATAACTTGATCTTCTATCCCAAAATATAGCAATTAGCCTTTTATTCTTGATAGATTTGATGATACTATTGTGTATGAAGAGGCAAGAGAGAGTCCCCTCAATGTGTATCCCTCATTCTCTATTTATAAGAGCTAAAAAATAGGTCAAAATCACGTTCAATTTGGTTTCCAAAAGAGTTTAAATCGCGAAAAGAAACGGTGAAAAATGTCCGTGCACGCACACCGGTATAACTACCACTCGCGTGCTGTAGAACCAAATGGCTCTCGGGTTGGGAAAAATAGTGTCATGTGCGTGCGCCATGAATTGCCCCCGCGCGCGCACAGTTTTGTCTTTGAGCATATTTCAGTAATTTGCCTATAACGTTCTCTACAGGTATCCGATTGACCTGATTCAAAATGCGTTGGAAAATTAATTCAAAGGGATACAATTATTTTCAAATACAATTTTCTAATTCATATGTTTACTATCCGAAAAATGGGTCTCAAGTTGAGGCTAAAAATTCTTAGCATAACATTTTCGGCTGGAAATTGATTTGTGAGAATACTTCCACTATATTTCACTCATTTGACTCTAGTTGCATCCAATTGATCCTATATGATCCCTAATTATCATTTTGTGGTCCAAATCATCTATTGGATGTTACACTTTGGTCCCTGAACTTTGGATTTCCTTTGTTTTCACACGTTTTTCAACATTTCTTCCAAATCCACCAATTTGCTTTGAGTTTAACCTAAAAAACATAATTAACACAAAATTAAGCTATAAATCATCCAAATCACTAACAAATACTCTAACCTATTGGCCTAAATAAGTGTACAAAATACACTTATCATATAACAAGTAACTTATTAAATAAAATTTGTTAGTCTAGCATCAGTGTGTGGTTTCCACCATCCTGTGGAGGTATTTGAGAACTATCGAATAGATATGCTGGATTTTTTTAAGAGACAAGGAGTCCTGACCAATTAAGTTATCAAGGAAAAAATTCAGTATTTCAACTTATGTGACCTTGACAAACCATTGCCTAAGGCCCCGAAGCCCTTCAAATAAACCAATATCTTTGTGCAATCTTTTTATAAAAGGGAGATGTATCTCTGCGGTTAAGGTAACTACTAGTAATGTTAAGATTTAGAATATTTTGTCCTCTCTTAATTCAATTGAAACATATCAATGGCAAGTCTGTATATCAGTATTTTATTTTATTTTATTTTATTCTCTTATATCATGTGCAAAAACTGCTGTAATATTTATTCAATTTCTTTTCTTTTGCTTATTGTGGGATGCGGGTGGTAAGATGTGTAGTTTTGCATTATATTCTGGTTCAAATTTAGGTCTGCGCTGGATGGTGAATGCGGGTTCTTGGCTGCAAATTTGTACGCAGAGATTATGTTTGGAGATGATGCTTTGTTGAATATTAGTGTCGAAAAACAAGTCAATGGCAACTTGTTTACGTACCTACAAATAATATATAATGTGTGTTGGGCATTTCGTGATAATATAGTTAACCAATTTTCTCTCATTTATTTAATTTCACAATATTTAATCCATTACAATCTGTAGTTTTTGCATGTGAGTTACCTTTAGAAAATTTTCTTGGAAGAAGATTGGGCTTATTGAGAATACATGTGGCTTCCACTTTCAAATCACTGGTTGAACTACATTTGAGATGTACCTTTTGTAGAGGATTGAGAAAGAACTGGTGTCGTGATTTTGTTCAAATTATTCTGAAAGAATATGAAAACAAAGAGGAAAAAGAACTTAGATTTTTTTATAGACAAAATTGATAAAACCGGCTGGAGCCATACATATACAGAACCATACTTTAAACCATAACTTTCTAACAACTACCACTCACATTTTTTTGGACAGCATATCTAGTACTATATTGGACCATACTTTGCTAGACTTTAAACATATAACATAAAGTTAGAGATAAGTACAACAAAATAGGCTTATAAATAAAAAAGTATCAATTTCAAATGCCAATATTCCTCCTTGAGACTTTTGTTGGAAACACCAAGGTATCCCTTCAATGCTTCAAATCTTCCCTTGGACAAGGACTTAGTAAAAATATCAGCATATTGGTCCTTAGTATTACAGTGCATCAGCTCCATTTCTTTCCTATTTTGAGCTTTTCTTATTAAATGATACTTGATCTTTATGTGCTTTGTTCTTCCATGAAATACCAGATTCTTCCCCATTGCCACTGCTGACTGATTATCACAATAAATAGTTGTGGCTTCCTCTTGCTTGTGGTTAAGATCCTCCAAGATTTTCCTTAACCATGTGGCTTGATTTGTGGCCTACGAAGCTACTATATACTATGCCTCTGTAGTAGATTGAGCTATAGTTTTCTACTTCATAGAATTCCAGCACATAATATTGATCCAGCATAAAACATATAACCAGAGGTGTTTTTCATGTCATCAACTGAACCAACCCAATCACTATCTGTAAACCCAGTTAGAAGCAACCTTTATGATCTCTTGAACCAAATTTCCAGCTCCTCAGTACCTTTTGCATATCTTAAGTTCACTTGGTTCTTATCTAAATCTGGATAGAATGTTGGCTGCAAATGTGATATCAAGCCTGGTGGACGTCAAGAATAGTAGAGATCCAACTATACTTCTATACACTTTCTCATCGATTTTCTTGGTTCCATCATCTTTCATCAGCTTCAATTCAGAACTAGAGGAGTACTTACCGACTTGTAATTCTCCATATTGAACTTTTTTAACATCTCTTTAATGTACTTCTTTAACATCTCTCTAATGTATTTTCTTTGGCAAACCAATATACCACTTTGAGTTTGGAATATTTCCATGCTAAGAAAATAATGCATCTTCCCCAAGTCCGTCATCTCAAACACCATTTTGAGTTCATCTTTCACCTTCTTAATAATTACATAGTTGCTACCAGTGATCAAGAGATCATGAACATACAATGAGATGATGATCATCTCTTCCCCCTCTTGCTTTATGTACAAAGTCTATTCATTCATGCTTCTCAAAAAGCCAAGAAAGCACAACTGTTCATCAATCCTAATGTACCGGCTCTTGGAGCCTGTTTAAGTCCATACAAAGCCTTCTTTAGCAAATATGCTTTTTCCTCATTCTCTGCAACTTGGAAACCTTCAGGCTGTTCAATGAAAATTTCTTCCTCCAAGTGTCCATTCAGGAATGCTGACTTAACATCCAATTGGTATATCTTTCAGCCTTTGTGTACTACTATAGCAAACAGCAATCCGATGGTTTTATACTTAGCTACTGGAGCAAATGTATTAGTGAAATCTATACCATATTGTTGGGCATAGCTTTTTACTAACAGCCTGGCTTTGAGCTTATTTACAAAACCATCTGGATTCGGCTTTGTTTTGTATACCAATTTCACTCCAATTACATGTTTATCTTTTGGTCTGTCAACCAATAACCAAGTCCCATTCTTTTCAATCATTTTTAACTCCACCTTCATTGCAACCATCCAACTTTTTGAGTCTGCTGCTTCAACAAAATTTGAAGGCTCCAAAACAGCTAAATTACATTTGACATAGATATCTGCAAGTGGCCGTGTTCTCAATACAGCATTCTTAGAATCTGAATCACTATATGATATCATTTCTTCTTCATTAACATCAGCATCATTTGTCTGAGAAATCTCTTTCTGAGAAATTGTTTTTGGAATCTAAAGTTGATTGTCTGCAGTTGATTCTCAGTTCCATGAAAACTCCTCATCAACTTTGATATCCCTGCTGGATATCACCTTCTTTCTTTGAGGAATGTACACTTTATATCCTTTGGCATTGCTACAATAGCCAACTAGAACTCCTATCTCTGCCTTTTGACTCTATTTGTCTCTCTTTACATCAGGGATGTGTGTGAAACAAATACTGCCAAACACTTTTAGATAAGAGACATCTAGTTTTTCTCCATACCAAGCTTCAAAATGAGTCTTCTTGTCCAATGATTTTGTAGGCAATATGTTGAGTAAATAAACTGATGTATTCACTACCTCTGCCGAAAGTTCCTTTGGAACCTTCTTCTCAAACATCAGACATCTTGCCATCTCCATAACGGTTATGTTCTTTCTTTCACAAACACCATTCCGCTGGGGAGAATAAGGGACTGTTAGCTGATGTTTTATCCCCGTGTCTTCACAAAATTTATGAAGCTGGCTGCAACAATTCTTTGTTCCATTATTTGATATGATGGCCTTTATAATGTAGTCACTCTCATTTTTCACCAAATTTTTAAACTTCTGAAACACACAGGTTACCTCAGATTTCATTTTCAAGAAGTACACCCAACACATTCTTGACATATCATCTATGAAGAGGATAAAATACTTGCTGCCATTCACTGTTTGTGTTCTCATTGGTCCACAGACGTCTGAATGTACCAGTTCAAGCTTTTTTGTTGCCTTCTTTACTTAATTTTTAGGAAATGACAATCTGGTTTGCTTTCCAAATTGACATATCTCACACACACAATCATCACTACTGATTTCAGGCATGTTTTCAACAAGTTACAATTCATGCATATTTTTGAGTGATGTATAATTAGCATGTCCAAATCGTTTATGCTAAAAAGAGGATTCAATTACAGTGCCTTCAAGTGCCTGATCATTCATATTTTTCCACTCAAAAGGAAAGTTTCTATGCCTCATTCCAACAGTCATCACTTCCTGATTTTGTGGATCAAATATGGTGCATCCTTTATCTTTAAAAAGTAATGTGAAGTCTTTCTCAATTAATTGACCAACACTAATTAAATTTTGATCAATGTTAGGCACATAAAGAACACCAGAGATGTACTTAGTACCTGATGAGGCCTGCACTGAAATTTCACCAACTCCTTTTACTTCAACAAACTCTCCATTTCCAACTTTAACTTTTGATCTGTATACTTCATTTAACTTAACAAAGATACTGGGGTTGGAGGTCATATGATGAGTCCATCCACTATCCAACAACCAGGCTTCAACATTGCTACAGGCCTCAAGATTCATTGCTGTGAACTAATGTTCTTCCTGTTGATAATTCTCTGTTACATGTGCCTGCTGAGGTTCCTTCTTCTCCTTCTGGTTTTTACAAACCTTTTCAATGTGTCAAAATTGCTTGTAGGCCGTGCATTGTACTCCTGGCCTGAACTAACACCATTTAGGTAAGTGTCATTTCCTCTTGCAGTGTGGACATGGTGGATACTTCCCTTCTTTACGAGCACTTTTGTTTTTCTCAACCTCATTTTTCTCATTGGATGATTTCTTCACACCATAGCTCATTTGAGCTTTATGTTTTCCCTTAACGAATAAGGCTCCTTCAACATGTTCTTCCTGATTATCAACCTCTTCTGCTCTGTAGCTTGAAGAGCATTAACAAGCTCAGACAAGGATATAATGGACAGATCCCTAGAATCTTCAAGTAAGGAGATCTTGGCTTCAAACTTTTCAGGTAAGCTAATCAAGACCTTCTCTACTACCCTTTTATCTGGGTAATCATCATTTAGCAGCCTAATTTCATTCACCACCTTCATCAACTTATCAGAGAACTCTTTGACAGTTTCTAACTCCTTCATTTTCAGAGTTTCAAACTCTCTTCTCAGATTCAATACTTGCATCTGTCTTGTCTAATTCTTACATTAATCTATCCCAAGCTTACTTTGAAATTTCACAGTTTATGATCCTTGTGAAAATCGCATATGAGACAGCAGATTGAATACAAGAAAGGGTCTTAAACTTCTTTGCAACATCCTCACTATGTTGCTTCAGCTGTGCAATAGTGGGATTTGCTCTCAGTGGTGGAGGTTCAGCTCCTATTTCTGTGATTTCCCATAGACCATAGGCTTTCAAGTATGCCATAATCTTTGCAGTTCTCCTGTAAATGTTGAAGGTAATGGGGCTATGAAACCACTGGAAGCCATTACTCACACTAATTAGTAACTAGGCTGATTTTAGTGAAGGTTTCTTGCTGGTTTTCTCTTAGGTTTCTGCCTTACTTTCTTTACAGCGTGTTCTAAGGCCAGAGGGCTTTGATACTACTGAAAGAATATGAAAATAAAAAGGAAGAAGAACTTAGATTTTTTTTATAGACAAAAATGATAAAAGCCGACTGGAGCCATACATATATACAGAACCATACTTCAAACCATAACTTTCTACCTATTACCACTTTCTTTGTTGGATAGCATATCTAGTACTATATTGGACCATACTTTGCTAGACTTTAAACATATAACATAAAGCTAGGGATAAGTACAACAAAACATAAACTTATGAAAACATACTTTGCTAGACTTTAAACATATAACACAAAAGTTAGAGATAAGTACAACAAAACATAGACTTATGACAACAAAAGTATCAATTTCAAATGTCAATATATTCGAAGAATTATATTTTTTTTTCTGTCGAAGAATGACTGTAATTGTTTATATCATGACAACGTCTGGGTAGTCAGTTGAAGTTTTATTCATGTGTAGTCATTGCTAGCATATGTATGAGCTTAAAATTCTATCATTGGTACTAAACCGTTTTGCAAGTCTTTTACCCAGTACCTTTTTTTTAATTTCTTTCGGACATTAATCCTTGGAGGAAAATGTGATTGTTTTGCTAGTAATTTCTTGTGTTACATGACTATTCATATTTAACATGTACAGCCAACATGTATTAGGTATGCACATAATTCTAGCCTACCCTTTCCACATTGAGTAGAGTTGCCTCGAATAGCTCTCATCCCTTTTTTCCCTTTGCAACCCTGTGCTCTTTTTGATTGTCAAGGGCCTTCCTCTAGTCTTGCAGACCACGAATGTAACCATCTCAGGTGTCAACAAAATCTCCTGTAGGAAGTAAGCAGCAAATTCAACTACCATCGATATTCGTGTACTCAACGAAGAAAAATCCCAACAAGGCCAAAATCTTCCTAAGTTCTTTAGTGTCGATAGATAGTACATTCTTTTTTAATGATAACGTTTGACTATAAAAGGCATGGGGGTGACTTGTCTCTTTTAGTCAAGGACACGCAAACAAGGAGTTGATAAAGTCACAATTTTGTTTTGTAACATCTACAATTGTTATTTATCCAAACTAATATATACTAACCCCAAGTGTTAATCTTGAAAAAATGGTCGATATAGGCTATTTGATCTATGATAGTTTCTTAATTCATTACTCAATTCCAAATACAAGATCTCGAATAATACTTGAGACTTAGAGTGACTCTTCAACTTTTTTGGGTTACTTCATAGGTCTAACTCAAATCAAAGTTGTTGTAGTACAAAATCAAGATTAATATTTTTCTATTACAATCGTAATTTATCTTTCATAATTGTGTTTATCTTTTCAATTATGTTTATCTTATCTAATTTCATTTTCTAGTTGTAATAGAATTCATATTTTATATCATTAGGACTATAGTTTCTAATTCCTAGTAATAGTAGAAGTAGGGAATAATCTTGCTTAAAAATATAGAGACATTGTACACTTTTTTCATCAAAATCAATTATAAATCAATCCAAAGCGAGATTATTACTATATTGTTCTTAATCACTACATAATTTTTATTACAAGAATTTCACAAAACGCGTCCGCACCAAAGATAGTTAAATATTGTCAAACTATCAAACACATCTCCTTACATTTTAAAAAAATATCATTAACCTCCTTTATTTCTAATTTTGAGTATCATAGTCATCCTTTGACCACCTTTAAGTAGGGATGTCATTCGACTTGTTGAATCGAGTGGCTTGTGACTCGCCCATAAAAAGCCTGAGCTGGCTCAGCTCGTGGCTTGAGCCGAGCCTCATTTTCAGACGATGGCTCGAGCTTGAGCCATCCCGTGTGGCTCGTCGAGCTGCAGGGTCAGCTGGTGTCACACACCCGATCGTCTTTTTGTCGAGCGTTGCAGCTTGAAACAGGCAGCTATCGGCTGCTTTAGGCAACTGCTTGCTTAAAGCAGCCTGCTTCAACTGCTAGCACAAATAAACAAAACAAATGTCTGAAAAAATTCTGTAAAAACTGGCCCAACAAACAAATTCATCTGCCCAAGAATTAAATCTGTAAACATTGGCCGAAAAATGATTTTCAAATGACACAACAATTATGGCCCAATTCAACATTTCCTAAACTGGCCCAATAACTTCTTACACTTTAAATGTCTCCCTTAGGAAAGAGACGGAAGAAAATAACGACAGACAGAGGTGGTCATCTTTAACCTCCATATGGGTCGAAATCGACCTGCTCCGAATTCGATCTTCCCAATGTCAAATCTCAAGTTTAAAACCATACAGAGGATAGAAAATCAATTTTTATGGAGAAATCTCCATTTTGATTTCAAAAAAAATAAAAATAAATAAAAATAAAAATAAAACTTCAGTCAGAAAAGTGAATTTTTTTTAGATTGCTTGTGAATATCAAGACATATGTTATACGGCTCTGATATCAAATGTAAGATTAAAAATCGATCCAAAACAATTATGCGGAAACAAATTGGATCGAAAAAATTGAAAACTCGTGGATGGAGTTCATACCTTCGGACATTGATATAGCTCCAGAAGCACTCCTTTCGTTTTAGATAATGACATTTCTAAACTCTCAACACTCTGAAATTCATCATGTGCTGCTCAAACTGGATTGCTGTAGAAAAAATATGGTAATTTGCATAAAGATTTATAAATAGATAAATATTGCTATCTATATTTATGTTTGTCAATGTAGAAATATGCTTAAACTTTGGTATGTGCAGTTTATACAACCTTTTATTGTTCATTGATTATGTTCGCCTTGGCATGTTTTTACCAGCTACGTGGAATTTTCTACAGCTACTACATAGATTAAGTCTAATCATCGGCCACAAGTTTTGTAACACCATCCGTCTACAAGTGATAAACTTTTGATCATCGTTTTGAAAACATTATATGTTTTTCGTAGCTTATGCTTGGCTTGTTAATTAAGTTGTTGTAGCAATTGTGAAAGACGCAATATATAAAGCGGTTACGGAAAATACGCCAATAACTAGATTTAAAATAAATTTAGAAAGTGTAATATCTCACTTCAGATCTCAAGAAGAGAGGTATTTTCTAGAAAAAGAACGCAATATTTAATACAAATATGAGGAAAGATACATTTTTTTTATCACCAATAAGAAATCGAAACAATTAAAAATTTTCAAGTGCTCTATAAAACATGAATCAACTTGTTGATTACGCGTCTTGAAAAGAAAAAAGAAAACTATAAATAAAATTATAAAGAAGAAAAAGAACATTAAAAGAATAAAAATTGATGTATTTGAAACAAAATTTACCTCATCAATCAAGGTACATGTTTATCTTTGTTGACATTAAATTTGACATTGTTGTGAGGTAGTAGCTTTATACAAATTGATTTTAACAATAATTTAAATAATCAATTACACAAATTTTAACAACACATGGACTATCAAACTTAATGTACACTGAATGTGTACAACTAATTTTATCATTTACCTCATAAACCAAGATCGAGGGGAATAGAAGAAAGGCAGAGTCACAATAGACCCCGTGAGCTGATAGCATCTTTTAGATAAGGTTTAGAGAGAAACAAGAGGAGAGAAAAGAGAACCGTTCGTAAAATGGGTTCAAAATATGTATCTTGTTAATTTTATTGGGATTGTGCTAAGGTAATTTCAGTGAACAAGTTTTCAATTTCTATGCAAAATCATCTTGTGGCCATTCTAGGACTTGCAATATGTAACACCTCAATTTTCATAAACCCTTGAGTTCTATTAAAAATTCAATTTAAACTCACATTATCGCGAAAATGATAAAAAAATGTATATTTTCTTAATTTTCAATAATAAATATCAATCAAAACATGGAATTTATATTTATTTGAAACGAAAACATAATAACCTACTTATGAAATAAACATGTATTTGAACACAATTAAAATTAAGTAATCAATCAAAAGATAGAAAAACTTAATGCTATTTTTTCTTCAAATCCTCTAGCACCCCGCATTACCACTGTGTCGCCGTTTCAACTGACCCGATCTAACATTTAAATTATTGTAAGAGTGAGTAGTTGATGATACCCAGTGAGATAAGTGCAATTTCTATACACAGTCAAATAAAACAATAAATTAGATATTTCATACCACATTTCATTTAAAGTATATCAGTGATCAAGCAAGACACTCATCACGTAGTTATTTCGAATGATTTTATATTTCATTACAAACCCTAAAGATTTCACATTTTGTTAGGCTGAACCCCGAAGGTCCACTGAAAATTCATCCATAAATAGTTGAATAAATAAAAGTCTAAGGAAGCGAACTATTTGCACATTATGTATGTTACCTCAATTATTGAAAAGTTGTAAAAAGAAGAAAAAATCTCGAGCTTGAAAATCACCTTTTCTTTTTCTACACTTTTCGTCCTATCTCTCCTCTCGGTTCCTTGACCTTTGTTTTGTAGTGATTTTTCTCTTCTTAATTTGTGTGGTATATATAAGGTCTATAACCTAGTATCACAATTGTATTTCTATTCAACTAGAAAACAAGGTCGTGTACTGCCAAGTATATGGATAGGAATGGATTTCAATTTATAGGGAATACTAGTATTAGGATTGAAGTAAAGAAGAGTAGTAGAGTTATATTAAATTGGAATTACAACTAACCTTTATCCAAATCAAAATAGGATAGGCATAGTCTCCTAGTGAAAATGGAATTAATAATCTTTCATGCATGCTAATTAAAATTGATCCAGAAATTTAGTGATAAGGCTAAATATAATGAAATTGGATTTGGCCAAGTATAATTATAAGCACAAAAGTTCAGATTAATTATAACTAATTTTAAGTTCAATTTCGTAAAAGAGAACTAATTCCTTTAAAATTTCATTTAATCTTAACTTTCATTTGCTGGCTCTAACTTGATTCAATCTTATCTAAAATAATTTTTCTTGACGATCTGAATATTAATATAGAAGTTTCTAAAAATGGATTTTTCTTAGATTTGAAGTGATTTGGAATATTATTTTTCGTTTTATTGATTTGAATAATACGCAATTAAAAGGTTTATAGGTGAGGAGAGGGTCACAAGTGGACCATTTAAATCACAAACTCTCCTTAGACAGATTTATTCTTTTACAAAGTCTTTCAATCTTATAAATACGCAAATCAAGAAAAACTCAAACAATAAGGGTGAGTTTGATTGCGGTCATGAAATTTGTATGGAAAGAAAATAAATTCTAACCTATACAATTGCCTAGAACTTATTTATATACAAATTATTAATTAAATGTATTTGATTGATTTAGTTTTCAACTTAGAAAATATTATACTTATCCATTTTCTATTACTAGGTAAATGAGGAAGAGGGGATAGATAAAAGAGAGAAAGAGAGAGTGAATTCCCAGAAAAATAAAATCATACTCTCCCTAAAGAAAATATTTTCCTTGATTTTGAGGAAAATATAGTTAAATTACAAAAAGTAGGAAAATATTTTCCAAGAAAAAAAATTCAATCAAACAATACAAAAGTAAAAATTTGGATAAAAAACACATTTTCCATGGAAAATATTGATAATCAAACGCACTCTAAGTGTGAACTAAAGATGTCTTCAAACATAAATGTTCTAATCGGTAATTTCTATAACATTTTTATTTGAAAGTAGTAACTTATTTTGATAAATTTCTTTTTCTTTAAATATCACCCGAAAGCTAGAGCTAAACACATAAACATTTATCATCCGTGAAATCTAAAACATGAGTAATGAACATATATCATTTAAAATCTAAAATTGTCATTTAAAATCAATCTAAATCGGTTACCTAAATCAATTTAAAATCTATAACTTACAAACATTTAATATCCGACTTTAAAAAAAAGGAATATGTAATTTACAATCTTTTTATAAGTGAATAGTGACACAACGACCACGGTTTATCATGTAGAGTGCCACGACTGTTCATATGAACAATAGTTTTTTTTCCTATAAGGGTCAGTTTGATTGTAAATGTGGAAAATTAGTGGAAAGAAATGAATGCCAGAGAAAGTAATTGCCTAGAACTTGTTTTGCAAGGAATTGTTAATTAAGTGTGTTTGATTGATAATTTTCCACCCGGAAAATTTTAAAATTTTGGATATTTTTGTGTTCGTTTGACTTTGTTTTACATGGAAATTGTCCATTAAAGTGATAATTTTTTTCACAATTGGATATAAATTTGTTTTCATTGCCAAAAAGTAAAAAAAAAATTAAAAAAAATATTTTCTAGAAAATCATTTTTTCATCAAAGTTTAGTGTTCGTTTGACTTTGTTTTACATGGAAATTGTTCATTAAAGTGAAATTTTTTTCAGTGCCATAAAAAAAATAATAAAATAAAATAAATAAAAAAACCTGAAAAGCTGGAATCAGATTTTCATCCAAATCCTAGAAATAGTGCACGTGTGAAGCATTTTGAGAAAATATTTTCCAAGGTAAATTTATGGTATCAAACAAGTCAAAAGTTGGAAAATGGAATTCAAATTCCATTTTCCATGGAAAATGGGTGTTTTTAAACACGCCCTAAGTTTTAATAATAAGTAGATCCGAGCTCCAATACCAAATTGTAACACCCCCAATTTTTATAAACCTTAAGGTGTTATTAAAAATTCAATTTAAAATAACCTTAATGCAAAAACGATAAAAAAATAATTTTTTTTCAATTATAAATATCAATCAACATGTGAAGTTCTTCAAAATAAAAGCATAATAACCTACTTATGAAATAAATATGTGTTTGAACACAATTAAAATCAAATAATCAATCGTAAGATAGAAAAACTGAATGCTTATTTTTCTTAAAATCCTCAACAGCTTGCATTACCAATATGCCATGGTTCCATTTGACTCGATCTAACTTGTAAATTATTGTAAGAATGAGTATTCAAAAATATCCAGTAAGATACGTCCAAGTTCCATATACAACTAAATAAAACAATAAAATAGATATTTCATACCACATTTTATTTTGGGTATATCAGTGATTAAGCGAGATACTCATCACGTAGTCATTTTGAATTCCCAAAAGATTTCACGTTTCATTATAAAGAACTCAAACGAGTTCACATTTCATTATATCGATTTTGAAGATCCACTGAAAATTCATACATAAATTATTGAATACATAGAAATATAATGAAGCGAACTACTTACGCATTGTGCATTTACCTCTTTATTGAAAGGTTGTAAAATGAAGATAAAATCTTGCACTCGAAAATCCACATGGGCCATGGACGTGGTTGGGCCTACGTGGCACTGTCACTCTAACAAAACCCTTTTCTTTTTCTATACCATTCCTCCTATCTCTCCTCTCGGTTCCTTGACCTTTGTTTTGTAATGATTTTTCTCGTCTTCGTGTGGTATATATAGGGTCTATAACCTAACATCACAATTGTATTTCTATTCAACTAGAAAACAAGGTCGTGTACTGCGAAGTATATGGATTGGAATGGGTTATAATTTATAGGGTATACTAGTATTATGATTGAAGTAAAGAAGAGTAGTAGAGTTTTATTAAAATGGAATTACAATTAACCTTTATCCAAATCAAAATAGTAGTATTATTGTTTGATCTTCAATAA
>CAIGRP010115794.1:0-10319 GCA_903798385.1 Fraxinus cuspidata | reverse complement strand
CTGCCTATGCTTCTGTACCGTGTATACATAATTAAACAGCATGGATCGTCAATGCTTTTTTAGTGCTGATGAAGATGGTGACTTGGTTGAAGCCATTATAAATGTTAAGAAAGAACTAGATCAACTTGAGGATCTACTGCATGGAGAGAGTATAGTGTTTAAAAGTGCAAGATGGAAGGTAATTTGCTCCTGTTCCTTGTGCTATTTTTTAGTGAGTTGTGATGCTACCTGAGTAAATTCTGTTATTTACGAACGGATCAGATTCATGTTATACTTATGTTGATGCATTCTAAGACTAGATTTCCTTTTTGTTTACCTCTCTGCTACCTTTGTTAGGAACATCATTTTTCATCCACATATTTGCCTTAGATTACTTATCTATCATCTTATGGAAACATTTTATCTCCATCTTTTTTCATTTATCATTTTGTGTACTTATTTTGGTCAAAGTTTGCTCATTTGTTCTTTATTCGTTATTTTCCTAACTTCACTTTTTTAGTTAAGGATTTTATTCTTAAATATTTCTTGTTATAGAGTTAAAGATTATATCGTTATGATGTATCTTTTGACAAATTCAGGTAGTGTTTAGTCTTAATTTCAGAAATTCGTTTGAGAAATTGTTATCTTCCCATTTGAAGAAGTCAGTCATGTGCATTTTACTCAAAATTTCTATTGGATGGCGACCCAAGAGAAGAAGTGTGGACTTGATGTGTGAGACTTCTTTGCAAATTGTGAAACAATTCAAGGTTGAAGGTTACTATATAATTTGCACCATTGATATATTGAAAAAGTTTCAATACGAGCAAGTTTTGAAGGTTTGGGACATACTGTCCTCGGAGGAGATTCCAAAATTCTTAATACGCCTTGATTCCATATTTAATTCGTACACACAGGATTTCATCAATCGCTGCAAGGAGAAATGTTTAGATTGGTATGTCATTTTGTTTTGTTCTGTTGCATCTTATAACAAAGTGTTGTGATGATTCTAGTTACATATTCAGTTAGAGGACATGTATTTATCTCATTACATTGTTCTCTAGGAAATTATATTTGTTATAAAATTTTCACTTTTTGTCTAGGAATTTGGAAGTTCCAAAGACTTGGCCAATGTCTGACGATATAGTTCAGTATGATGGTGATTCAAGTAGTGATGTAGGTTCCAGGAGTTGCATTGAAAATTCCAAGGTGAATGAGAGTTTATTATTGATGGAATCTTACTCTTTATCAACTGGTATTGTGAAACATTTGCTATCTGACAAGTTGGGTAGAGAACTGAATCTCCCTTTTGAGGTTACCAATCAGGAGAAGGAGATAATTTTATTTCCTAAAAGCAGCTTCATATTAGGCAGATCGGGCACTGGGAAAACTACGGTTTTGACTATGAAGCTTTATCGCAAAATCGAGCACTATTGCCTTGCTTTGGATGGTTTTAATTCGGAAGAGAGAGGTATCTCTATGAGAAAGAATGCAGATGACAGTCAGTCTATGGGTAAGTTTAAGGGGAATATGCTGCACCAGCTTTTCGTCACTGAGAATCCACTGCTCTGTTTTGCTGTCAAACAGCACTTGTCTCAGCTGAAAAGGTGTGTTCAATGATCTTTCACGTGTTACTGCCAATCCTGTTAAAATAACTGTTGTTCCTCTGTTCAAATTTTTTATGACAAATTTTGAAGCCCTATTTTACTGAATGGTGGCATGCTCTTCCTTCATTCTTGAACATCTTTTATATATATATATATTTCCCAATAACCATTTTAAGATGCTCTTGTACAACATAGTTCTTCTGACATTTCTAATATGTACAGCTTTGTCGACGGTGGACAGTTCGATGCTGATAAAAGTTCTAATGTTATGTATGACAAAGATGAAATGTCACAATTCCAGGATATTCCAGACACGTTTGTTGGCATTCAACCTGATATGTACCCTCTTGTTATTACATTTCGTAAGTTCTTAATGATGCTCGATGGTACTTTGGGTAATTCATATTTCGAGAGGTTTTGTTGTCTGAGGGGCTTTTCTCAAGAAAAAAGAAGTACAACATCAGTTGCATTACAGACCTTTATAAGGACAAAGGAGGTTAATTACGATCGTTTTTGCTTCTTCTATTGGCCCCATTTTAATAAAAAGCTGGCACGTGGTTTTGATTCTTCAAGAGTATTTACCGAGATAATGTCTCATATAAAAGTAGGCTTAGAAGCAGGGCTAAGCAGGGGGGACTATGTTGCATTGTCTGATAGACGGGTATCTACTCTAAATGTACAAGAAAGGGATGACATCTATAATATCTTCAAGGACTACGAGAAAATCAAAGCAAAGCGTTGTGAATTTGATATTGCTGATTTAGTGATGGACCTTCATTTTCGCCTAAGCAATGAGAATTTGCAAGGTGACAAAATGGATTTTGTGTATGTTGATGAGGTGCAAGACCTCACCATGAGACAGATTGCTCTTTTCAAATATATTTGCAAAAATTTTGACGAAGGATTTGTATTTTTTTGTGACACAGCACAAGCCAGCAAAGGGAGTCGACTTTAGATTTGAAGATGTACGGTCCTTATTCTACAATGAGTTTGTCATGAAATCAAAAAATTGTAGATTTCCCAAAAGAGAAAAAGGACTTATATCAGATATTTTTAACTTGACTCAGAATTTCTGTACTCATTCTGGTGTGTTGAAATTAGCACAGAGTGTAATTGATCTTGTTTCACATTTTTTCTCACAATCTGTTGATATATTGCCACCAGAGACCAGATTTGTTTATGGTGAGCCTCCAGTTGTACTTGAGTCAAGCACAAATGAGAATGCCATTGTATCTATCTTTGGAGGAAGTGGAAATGTTGATGGGAAATTGTCAGGTTTCGGCTCTGAGCAGGTCGTACTTGTACGTAATGACTCTGTGAAGATGGAAATTTCTGATTCACTTGGACATCAAGCTCTTATTTTGACCATAGCAGAGTGCAAAGGCCTGGAGTTTCAGGTGAGTAATTTATGCATTTGTCTACATTTCACACTTGTTAATTCTGAATGCTATGATTAATGCCGGATGTAACCGTAATAAGCAACCAGGATGTGTGTTGCCCCTAATTCTTTTTTCTTTTGATAACTCATATGTAGTTTGTTTTGGCTTAGTTTGAACACCAGTTTGTAATATTTTATCTGTTCTATTATTATAATTTATAAAAAAAATATGGAAATGTTAATGCAAATATAGTATTGCTGTCTACTTCTACTGATTTTGTGCCTTACGTTTTAGGATGTTTTGTTATATGACTTTTTTGGTTCGTCACCTCTGAGGACCCAATGGAGGGTTGTCTATGAGTTTTTAAAAGAAAAAGGTCTTTTCAATTCCAGTTTTCCTTATCCGAGCTTCAGCAAATTAAGACACAGTGTCTTGTGTTCTGAACTGAAACATCTATATGTTGCCATTACTCGAACAAGGCAAAGACTGTGGATATGTGAAAACAATGATGAGTCTTTCAAGCCTATTTTCGACTATTGGAAGAGACTGAATCTTATTCAAGTAAAGAAAGTGGACGTTTCATTTACTCAGGCGATGCCGAGGGCAAGCAGCTGTGATGATTGGAAATCAAAGGGAATCAAGGTAATTCTCCTGTTCAACACAGTTTTTGCTTTTTCCGAGTACCTGTGTGCTGATATTCGACTTAGTTTTTAAATGTTGTCATCTCATTTTGTAATCCCTCATGGCTGTCTTCTTCCTTCATTATTGTCTTGAAATGTTAGCCTTGTGTGCTTTGCAGCTAGTTTGGGAAAAGAAGTATGAGATGGCAATCATGTGCTTTGAAAGAGCTGGAGAAAAAATATGGGAGAAATGGGCCAAGGCTGCTCACCTTCGAGCAGCTTCATGCCAAATGTCTGGTTCGAATCCAAAATCTGCACGTATAATGCTTAGGGAAGCTGCAGAAATGTTTCATTGTATTGGCAAAGCTGATTCTGCGGCTGAATGTTTTTGTGACTTGAATGAATATCAAAGTGCAGGTCCGTTATGGCTGCAAAGCCTCCATTAACAGCACATACAGAAAGTACACTGGGATACACACGACAGAAAGTCTTTCAAATACATTTGGCTATATCCAAATGAATTATAAATACTTGCAGTGAAGCATGCTTTTTTCTTTTTGAATTTAGTTTATATGAACACTAATAAAAATATTCTCGCGCATCAGTTAGAAGTTCAACTCTGCAAGTTGCAAAATACAGTTCATAAATCCTGGAAGGGCGGTAAAGTAGATGTCCTTCCCTATCAATAAATGAAAACAAAATGAACTGAGCGCCCAGACTGATTTTGTAACGGCATTATGGTTTCAAATTGTAATCTGAATAGCTTTTGCTGCAGGAATGATTTATTTGCAGAAGGGGAATCTGATCTAAGAAAAGCTGGGGAATGTTTAAGTCTAGCAGGATGTTATGAGCTTGCTGCAGAAGCTTATGAGAAGGGAAACTTGTTTGCAGAATGCCTTTCAGCATGCTGCGAAGGGAATTGTTTCAACAATGGATTGCGATACATTGAGTACTGGAAACAGCAGTCAGCTAGCACTGATGTTGTGATGGGAATATATAAAGATTTAGACAAAATTGAGCAAAACTTTTTGGAGAGTTGTGCTAAATATTATCACAAGACTTCTCATAATGCATCCATGATGAAATATGTTCGTTCTTTCCAGACAATGGAATTGAAACGAAACTTCTTGAAGTCTATGGATTGTATTGAAGAACTTTTCTTTCTGGAAGAAGAGTTAGAAGACTTCATGGAGGCTGAAGAAACCTTAAAACTCTTAGGAGATCCTAACTGTGAGATTAATCGTCTCAGAAAAGGGAAACATTATAGAAATGCCTCTTTATTCATCCTGGCCCATGTACTTTCTTGCTCTTTATGGGGGTCTGGAAGCAATGGTTGGCCCCTGAAGTCATTTCCTCAAGAGGAAAATCTTAAAAGTAAAGCAATATCAATTGCAAAGGAGGAATCGATTCATTTCTATGAATTTGTTTGCAAAGTAGTCAAAGTTTTGTCACATGAACAGAGTAATATGTTTGAGTTGATACAGTGTTTCAGAGCTGCAAGGAAGCACAAAAGTCTCATGGTTGAATTTCTGTCTGTCAGAAAACTGCTAGATGCTCATTTTCAAGTACATCCGACAGAGTACGAGTGGGAACATGAAATGCCTGTTGACTTAAAACAAAAGTCGGAAGAATTTTTTTTGCAGAATCAAGTCACTGCCAGAACTCTCTTTTACATTTGGAATGTATTCAAGAAGAACATTTTGGATGTCCTAGAATCTCTTGATTGTCTTGAACAGCAAGACTTCAGCGAATGTAAGCATACTGTTGAGTTTTGTTTGAATTATTTTGGCATCCGCAGACTGTCAAATAATCTTAATGTAACCTATCTCTTACTGAACCCTGACGCTAAATGGGTTGAAACCATTGAGAGGTTCGGGCGGCAGAACAGAAAGGCAGTGACTCTCGATACTCATTGTATTGTGTCAGCCTCTAGGAATTATTGGCGTGGAGAATTGGTTTCTGTTGGAATGAGAGCTCTGGAAGTTCTTGAAGGCCTTTATAAAACTTCAATGGTGGAATCTTTGTCTAGGTATTGCCAAAGCACGTGCCTCACCTGCATGTTTGATGTAGTGAAGTTCTTCATTGACTACAAATCGCTTGATGTGAAGAATGCTTCTCCCTTGGTGTTGCACAGTTTTGTGGAGCTATCTTTCAGATACTTTGAAATTGTTTTCCCTTTAGACTCTCGGTCGTCCTTATCAGAAAATATGATCTCTCTAAGGGGAACTACACTGTCGCAGAATTTACTTGAAGAAGTTATCACTAGTAATATTAGCATGAAAAACGAACTTACCTATGGGCAAATTGGAGAGGTTGTGACAATATGGCTTGGGTCTGGCATGACAAAACCTGACCTTTATAAGATTATTGCTCAAAAATTCCCCCAAACATCATCCTGGAAAGAGTTTGTTAAGATTCTCGGTGACGATGGGATTGAGGAGTCAGATTCATCTGGATCTCTATTGAGCAGGTTGGGTGGACTGATTCAAAAGTTCAGTCAATCTCTTGAAGAGACTTATATTGCAGACTGGAATGCAAAGGGCTATATGACACCTAATTGTTTCTTTTATCTTATGGAGCGCCTTGTTATTTTGGCATCTCAATACAGTTGTTCCTTTTTCACTACAAAATCAGCGTTTGTGGAATGGTTAATATTTCATGAATCTTGTGCCAATTCAAGTGCAAGTTTAGTCACTGACAAGCAACCTTGTCCGGAAAATGTTTTTGAGTTTCTAATTGATGTTGTCCAGCAGTTTCTATGTGATAGTTGTGATATAAAAGAATGGATTAGAAGTTGTAATATTAATCTCAAATACAATTATCAAGTGCTGGTGTTGAGATTGTTTGTTATTTTGTGCTTGCTGTGTCTGAACTCGGGAATGCATGCCAATGTACTGTTTGAGCTGCTGGATACTTCGCAAATCAGATTCCAGCTGCCAAGAGAATTCTGTGAAGCTCTTCAAAGGGAAAGAAAGTATGATCACAATGAACTAAATGCAAATGCAGTTGCAGAAGCATTTAAAATTATTGGGAATCCTCTTGTCATTGTGAACATGGGAAAAAATAATCCGGACTTTGTATGTCCAAATGCAATTTTTCTTGACATGGGAGGGTCCCCGGGCAAAAAAGACATCTTGGAAGTTTTGTTTCCAAGAAGCTATGAATCTTCTCATGTACAAGTCTTTTTTGATGAAGAATTATGGCTGAATTTAGCTGACAATCATTGCAAGACTTCCTCAGTGCCACCTTTACAAAGGGCATCAAAATTGGATCACAAGACTGGTAATGTCAACCTGCAAATAAACTGGGGAGTTCTTCAGGAAATATCAGATATGTTAAAATCAGTGGAAAACAGAAATGATGAAAACTTGAAGGTAATGGAGACATTTGTTATCATATTTCAACTTGTTGACTGACTCAAGATTGATTGAGTAATCACCATCTATTTCTTCAGGCCGAAGTGAAGGGGATTAAGAGCTTAGTTGCTGAAATTACCCAGTTCTCTGAGGAGAAATCGGCAGCTGATGGAGATGAAAGCATGCTGGGGGAGGCCACCAACACAATATTGGAACTGGAGCAGCTTTCTTCTTTGTTAGATATAAGGTTGGTTAGTTATGTGGCAATTGGATTAGTAGCTGGTAACCAAAAAAAATAGAATTTACCGTTCAAGTATATATTAGAAAGATTGACAAATCGTATTCCGAATTCTGATAATAGGATTAACCTATTACATGCGCTTGTTATATTAGGACAAGAAATTAGATTTCTATATTTGCTTCGGATCTTTTAAGAACAAGCTCACGTCACAAGCAACTTTTCATTGTTCCGAGTGTTTTTGGCATCTCTTTATTAAGTGTACTAACTATATCAAACTATTGCCCCCTTAAATAATCTAGAAATGAGTCTTCTCTTTTTATTGTAGAATGTCAAATGTCAAATCTTAATCTTGATACAAATGTGTTTCTGAGTATGCAATGAATCTTTTATTTGCACATCTTACTAGATTATTGTTTGAATAAAATCTCCAGTGGCTTGGAAGAGAAGGAAACTTTGAAGATTAGAGAACTTCTGATGAGCTTGGAGTCAAGAAGGCATAAAATAGATTTATTCTTCTGCCGGTTTGTTACGCAGGAAGATACAAATGAAAGAAATGAAAGTATTGTCTCTTGTGACATGGAAATCTCCGACGCTAATGATAGTGAAGACATTGCGAAGGATTTACCAAGCTCTGTTTCTTCTGGTTAGGAAGTAAACCCTACCAGTCCTCAAAATGCAGTGCAATAAGGCAGGAATGGGAAAGGAGATCCGAATAAATAAGCTGATGCAAGTGTGGAGTTTTGTTTAAACTTTATTTGAATGTGTGCATGGTATTATTTAGTATTAATTTGTATGGCATGACATAGAAGCCAAAAATGAATTTTTTGTTCAGGATGATCTAGTGGTAAGCACTTGTATTTTTGCATTCAACTCAGGCAAAACATGTGCTAATTTGTAAGAGTTACGCTACATGTATAGTTAGTTTAACAGATGATGAGTCTAATGATGAGGTGACATGTATTTTGACCTTTTGATTTGAATTTCATTTATTCAAATTAAGGGGTAAAATGCATGCCACCTCATCATCTCTACAAGTAGCTTGAATTTGTAAAAACAACAGGGAGGAGCACCAGTCAAGCAGTGTTGGAAATGGAAGAGGCACCTTAATTATCGAGTCCAAATTATTTCATCTTATTTCCTTGTCTATGGTTTCTTTTTATTCTTTTTCAATTTTTTTCTTATTGATATTGCATATGCTTTCTGCTTCAAGAATCAATGCACATTTATTTGAGTTGGTTTCCAAATGTCATGTACAGATTAGCTCCCTCACCGTAGGTGCTTGATGTTTAGTTAGAGCGTCCGTTTCACAGAATATAACGAAAAACCAGTAGAATCTGAGCACTGCAGATGCTATTCTGATGAATTGACTTAGTATACAGTATCGCCCCCAGGACTTTGATTGAAAGTGCAAAATTACGTATGCAGACAAGAGATAAAATTTTATACAGAAAACAAGAATTTTTTTCGGCGTCTGTAAGGGAGGAAGATTACAATAGGCTGTAATGGATTGCAATTTGCACTTATTTGTAACAATAAGTTCTTGAAGAAAATTATAGTAATTTGTAACAAAAATAATTACTTCATTTTGCTGTTTATATCATTTATTGTTTTAGTTGATGAAATTAGGAGATTGTGCAAATTGAAGAGGTATTAAGATGATATATATATATGAAACTAGGGTCATATGAAAGTAGGTGAGTATATGCATTGCCATTTCCCAGTTCTAAACTCTACAAGCAAATACTCGATAAGTTATGCATGAACACATGCTTGCTCTTCTATAATTTTCTTCATCATATTTCATTCTTGGAATTTATGACCTTATTTTCTTCACTTGTTCTCAGATCTACAACTTATTTGTCTTTTATCTCTTGGGACCCAAAATTTCACTAAGATGTTCGTATGAGTTCAAATATCAATTTGACCAATGAGTGTACAATGTTGGGCATGTCGATTTGTATCCCCAAGGCCACCAATGAACCTCTATCATTGCTCATATATGAGCATCGAACCCTACATTCTATCTTTGATGACCTTCAGGAGCCTTAAGCGGTTTATCTACCTCTGAACACCAATTAAGATTGGTAGTGTATGAGAAATCTGTATACATTGTACACCACTTATTGTAAACTAAAGGAGTTGTTATATATATATATATATATATATCCACTTTTAAAAAGATAATTATATTATATTTTTAATACTATGTAAATTTACCTAAATAGACATATATAAAATTAAATAAAAATATTTTTCTAAATTCATCAACTAATATTTATTTTCATTAAATTCTTTTAAACCTTTTTATATTCTTTTAAAATTTGTGTTTAACTAAAACTTTACTAATAATAAAACATCATGTTCAACTAAAATTATAATACAATAAAATCATAAAATATCCTCTTCAACTAATGTTGACCTAAAAAAAAAGGTCAACAGAATTCCCGCCACTTCCCCTCCACGTGGACTTTACCTGCAAAACACTCAATTAGGAGACAAATGACGTCGGTCGAGAAAAGAGTCCGTCAACCGTTTGCATTCCAAGGTCAAATCAACTGCCAGACAAAATATAAAGAATGCAAGAGATGGGAGATGAGGTTTGGCGAGGGTTAGAATACTTATCTTATTGTGAATGAAACTTACATATATATAGGAAAATGTAAATGGACAAGTGGTTAATGGGTCGAACCTAAGATGCAATTGTTTAGTTTAATAAGACCAATCCAATTAAATAATTTATGTCAAGTTGGCCAATATGTGATCCCCTCCATCATGCGTATGTCACGTAATTTATGATATAACAACTAAAATCATAAAATATCATCTTCAATCGAAACCAAAATAACAATGGAAGGATTACAATTAGAGGAAATACATGAGATAATAATAGATGAAGAAGAATTTGAAAAACATAATCCCATAGCAATATATGAAGAAGAATTTGAAAAAGTAAGGCCCCGTTCTCTTTACCATTTTCAAGCCGTTTTCTGTTTTCGATTTTCCAAAACAGTGAAAACGTGTTCTCCTTCCCGTTTTCGAAAACGCGTTTTTGAAAACAAGTGAAAAATTTATAAAGAAAACCCAAAACGACAATTTGTCGTTTTGGGTGTTTTCAGTTATAATCAAGTCAAAATTTTCAA